>PITA01013118.1:27993-59111 GCA_004023965.1 Spilogale gracilis
AAAAAAAAAAAAAAAAAAAAAAAAAAAAAAAAAAAAAAAAAAAGTCCCGGAATGAGATGAATTTGTCCGCATCTGGAAAGATACTCATCATTTTGTGTGTGTGTTTTTGTTGCTTTCCCTTCAGGTGGGAGTGAGGGGAAACTAAATGAGCTTTTCTCAGAAAAACAATGTGATGTTCAGAATAAGGCAGGCTGTGGAAGGCTCCTTAAAGCATGGTGAGCCAGTGAAGAAAACAAAATAAAACAAAACAAAAGAAACAACAGCAACAACAAAAACCCAATTCAGGGCAGATCTGGGGCAGGGCAGGGAGTAGAGCAGGGCCTGGGTCCTGAAAGACACCTTCCTCCACCTGGCTTTTGTCCCTCTGAGGGGTACTTCGGTATCTAGGTCTTTGCAGCCTGCTTAATCTCTTACAAATGTTTGTTGATATTTTCCTTGCTTATTAAGTTTCTTCACAAGAAAAGACTACTTAATCTGAGGTCCACAGACCCTCCAGGAACACAAGGATAGAATTGGGGGGGGGTGTCCATGAACTTGGATAACAGATATTTACATACCACAACTCGCTAGTGGAATTGAACATTTCCCAATAATTTGAATGTAGGCAACAAAGCTCCAAGATACAGTTCCAGATATCTAAAAATACCTCTCATGTTTACCCCTACTTCATCCTACTGCACCGTGATGGTCCAAAACCACACCAGGATTCTGCAGGTCCCAAAGTTTAAGGGAGCTGTATTTTTCTATATCCTCCAATACAGATATGCCAATAAAGAAGCAAACCCTGCATGTGGACCCTTGGATCCTTCTCAACTGGTGGAAGCCAGAGAACAGGAGGAATGAGTAAATTCATCCCTGAAAAAAACTCTCCTAGAGCAGGTGGGGCATCTCATTCACTTGAGTGCTAAGTTAGAGACCTCCATTATTATACTGAGCCCCTGTCTGCCCAACTGCCCATATCCAGCCCCTTCCCCAAGTGGGAGTACTTAAACCGGGTGCAAATCTTCAGCCTTCTCTCCAATTCACTGCTCTAGGTGTCTTTGCTCAGTCCCTTAGATGTCGTGGAGCTGCTTCCCAAGACTGTGACAACCTTCACATCTTTTTTCCAAAGTGAAGATGTAGATACTTCCATTGTGGCTTTAAGCACAGCACACCCAGAATAGTGACAGTT
The DNA here is from genome assembly GCA_004023965.1 of Spilogale gracilis. Taxonomy (NCBI): domain Eukaryota; kingdom Metazoa; phylum Chordata; class Mammalia; order Carnivora; family Mephitidae; genus Spilogale; species Spilogale gracilis. The sequence goes on from PITA01013118.1 coordinate 29,165, forward strand.
TCAAAATGTGACTGAAGTTTAGGGAAGAAAAGAACTACAAAAATTATAAAGGAAAATTAAAATGAAATTAATTTCATTTTAAAATGAAATGATGCATACATCTCCCAGAAGCCACTGACTAGTCTCTCCATAGGGGTTATGAAAGGTCACGACTTTTCTCAACCTTTTGCCATGTGACTGGGGTCACCGACTTCCCAGGTTGGGAGTCCCTTCTATGTGTCCATCCGCCCTCCTTCCTCCAAGTTTTTACCCCCCTGCTCAGCTCTCTGGCTCCAGCTAGAGGAATCCAAAACTAATTAATCTTCATGGTATCCTTTCCAAATTCACAGGTGAAGATAGTCTTATTTCATTATTAAGCAGAATATCTAAGTCTGAAGTATCTGAAATTTGATATTACCTCTAGCTTAAGGCTTCCTAAGAACTGCAGGTGATATCTGCCTCAAAACTCTGTGAGTACAATGCTGGAAAAGGTGACCCCTGAGCGCACAAAGGAAGCTTGGCAGGACACACTGAGATCCCATCCTGGAGTTAGAAGCTGCATATGATTACCCAGATAGAAACTTTCAACAACTTTAAGATCCATTTCCTACTTTAAGAAATATAGAGGACCCACATCGGACTCCATGTTCAGCAGGGAGCCTGCTTCTCCCTCTGACCTTCCCCTCCTCATTCTCTCTCTCTCTCTCTCTCTCTCTCTCTCTCTCTCTCTCTCTCTCTCATTCTCTCTCTCTCAAATAAATAAAATATTTAAACAAAAAAAAAAGAAATATGGCAGAATTGTTGGTAACACTCAAGTGGCATTTTTTGGCAAAGAGGAGGAGGTGCCTCTCTCACAGAACATAGAAGAAGGAAGATCTAATGAATTCTAATGTTCTTAGAAGAGATTAGAGAAGGCTCCGTGGAGGAGGTGTCATTTGCGTTAACATGAAGGATGAGTGTACATCATTTGTGGCAACTGCAGAACTGCGTAACAAGCTCATCATGTGGGTGATAAAGAATAGTGAGAACAGGGATCTGAGAATGCTCTACAAGGCCCATCTCACCTCCATCAGTTTTATTGAACCTTGAAATGGCTTTTGGAGTTAACAATCACCCCAGAGGATACAAAGTTAGACACTTAAAAAAAAAAAAAGACATTAAAGTTTTGTAAGTTCCCCAGTTAATCCATCAAACACAGTTCAGTCTTAGGTATCTGTGTGGAAATTCTACCAAGGGCATCTGAGTTTTCCTAGGAAACATTTACAGCCAGATAAACACATAACTCTCCGTAGAGATAAAGAAAGCCTAAGGGAAGCTATGGGTGAAGGTGTATTCACCAAAAGCACCTAGTTTGTTTTTTTATGAAATCCTCTTGGTGTTGAGCAGGAAAGCAGCAGAGGACCGGTGAGACTAGGGGTTGAGGAACATGAGCAAGCAGTAAGACTTGTTAGCTTTGCCATCTGAATTGGTTTTGACCCTGTTGCTCAGCCTTTCGTCCCAAGCTTCTCCAACTCAGCACATGAGTCTAGGAAGATACCATATCCTCTCAAAATACAATTCAAAAAGAAGAAGAAAAAAAAAGCTATTCAACGACTTCCTGAAGAATATAGTGTAGCATTTAGACTGCCTAACAAACCTCTGGGAAAGAAAAACATCTTGGAAAGTTCTTATTTGAGTTCTGCATAATTTAGGGGGAAAAGTTTACTTTAATTAGGTGATGGCTAATGAACTATTAAAGCAACCCCCTTGCTAATTAAAAGAATAAATTGAACTTCCTGGACCTTTCAGCTGCTCTCAAATGCCCTGCTTCTGAGGTTTTTCAGCAGAAAAGATTTCCATCCCAACATAAGTGAGTGAGTTAAGGAAAATCAGCAGCAAGAACTGGCTTAGGTGGTTGGATCACACCTTTCAGAAACAGTAGCCAGATGTTGACCCACACCATGCACTGGATGGTTAATTTCAGACTGATGCCTGTTTGTTCCCTGCTGTATTTCCCAAGTATCTAGAATGTTCTGACTCTAGTAGATGGATGGAAGGGAGGAAGGGAGGAAGAGAGGGAGGGAGGGAGAGAGAGAGAGAAAGAAAGAGAAAAAGAAAAGAAAAGAGGAAAAGGAAAAAAGGGAAAGGAGAGGAGGGAGGGGAAGAGAAGAGAAGGGAGGAGAGGGGACGGGAAGAGAAGGGAAAGGGAGGGAAGGATGTCTGGAGAGGGGGTATATTTGTTGAAGAAATGAATGAAAATCACTGCTTACCCAGCAGTAAGTAGCCCATTTGGTTTGTTTGGAATCTTATTTTTCCTAATCCAGGATGGAAGTTTGTCAGAATCAATAACAGGTGATAAGTGAAGTGATCAATATTAACTTGGCAAAAGAGATGAAGAGACTTGTCCTGTGGCACAGACTAATACATACACCATGGCCAGATCATCATCTTCCCCCTCTGAAGATCCGATTGAGAAAATGGCTAAAATTTCTGTCCTGCATTCTGCCCATTTTCAATCAGGAAAAAACTCTTGATGCAATTGCTGCTGCTTTAAGGGCTCGGCAGCTCTGGTAGAAGTCATCAAGAACAATGCTTGTTTCCTTCTATAATTCTGGACTCGGTATTTGTCTCAGGCTCCTGGTGATCTGGGACAGCACATTATGTGATGTTGTCCATGGCCATGCCATTTAGGAAGTTTTGCTTATGTCAACATTATGCACTGTACACATTTTTTTTTTCTTTTGCTGGGGGCAGCTGAAAGTAAGTGATGCTAATTTCTATTCTGCAGTTATCCAAATATTGCACTCACAACACAATCCATAAACATAATGACTACTCATCAATAAAGCAGGGGAATGTCTGAGAAACCATAATTGTCACCCCCCCAAAAAAAATTTAAAAAATAAAAAGAAACAACAAAAATGCTGGCAAATGGTAGGTCCCTTATCTTAATTACAGGCTTATTTGCATTTAAATGAAGGTTATTCTATAATTACTACTGAATGTTTTCTGTTGGAGTTGAAATACCACTCTGCAGGCTGTCAGCCCATTTCCTTTTCATTTCCCTTGTCATTCTTCTTCTCTATAATTGTCTGACACAGGCAGGCAGAGAGGTGCTGGCTCTTAATTCCCTTTCCAAAAACATCACCACCTCAGGGCACCTTGTGGATTCCAGGGCATCTTGCTACAGTCCTTCCACAGGATGGTGCCAAGAGAATTAAAAAAACCTCCCTCTTCCTACAAAAAGTATCTCCGGATCTGCCAGCTTGAGAGCAGAATTAACTTGTTCTGACTAGGAATCGTCTGTGATGCTGAGAATCCCCTCTCCCTCCCCTGTGCACATACCACACCCTGCACAAAAATTACTATTCATCAACAGATACAGTCCATTCTTGTTGCTTGTGGTGGTACTGTGAACACTGAATTAGAGAACTCCTAGGAGCAATGTAGAGGGCTAGGTTCCTGCAAGGCTTTGCTCACCAGATTTTTTGTTAAGTCATCAATACAAGACCTCATTTTATACTTAGAGACACCTTGTTTAGTGTATATTGCTGGTTCATTAATAGTGAACTCACAGCCAGTAACACTGTAACTCATGCCTGAACAAAGTTCATCTATTTATATATTACCCATATATTTATGTGTCCATAAGCATATTACAGCCTTCTTACACCTCCACCACTATGCTTAAGGGCCATTTTACACAGGAAAACACCCATAGAAAGCACAAAAATGTTATAAAATGGAAAACAAAAACACTAAACAGACCACAAAAAGACCCTTGTTTGAGAGTTGAAACAAGAAGGCAGAACATCCCCTCGTTTGACTTCAACTGGAAACATGCATAGGACATGACTCACATTTTTCAGTTTTGCCCACATCTGTGAATTACTGTAAAAGCATTGTGGTTATTAATTTAAGCAGTTACAAATAAGTTTTAGCAAGCAGGTGAATTCACAAACATGGGGTCCATGCATAATGAGAACGGGTTGTACTTATTGAGCATCTCCTCTATGTTGACCCCATGTGAGATGCTCTCCAGAGACTAAGAAAGCTTGTAGTCCTCAGATAGGAGGGCGGTGGGAGGATGCATAAAGAGAAACTGATCCAATAAATAAATAAATAAATAAATAAACCGAGGGGCCTGAGTGGCTCAGTCAGTGAAGAGTCTGCTTTCAGCTCAGGTCATGATCCCAGGGTCCTGGAATCAAGCCTGCTTTCCCTCTCCCTCTGCATGCTATTTCTCCTACTTGTGCCTTCTCTCTATATATCTCTCTCTATGAAATGAATAAATAAATCTTTTAAAAAATAAACCAAAAAAATTAAAGTTTCAAATCATGATAGTGCTATGATTAAAACAAGCCAAAAAAGGCTTCAGATAGAAATAATGAAGACAGCAGGAAAGAGCTTATTTTATTTGTTTAAGATTTTATTTATTTATGAGAGAGAGAGAGAGAGAGAGAGAGAGTATATGTGTGCACACATAAGCAGGGGAAGGGATAGAAGGAGAGGGAGAAAGAAAATCCCAAGCAGACTCCTCACTGGGCTCAGGGGATCTAAGTAGATCTTGCTCCCATAACCCCGAGATCATGACCTGAGCCAAGTCAAGAGCTGGATGTTCAACCAACTGAGCCACCTACGTGGCCCCATGAAAGAGCTTATTTTGGGGGTGCCAGGGTGGCTCAGTTGTTGAGCATCTGCCTTCAACTCAGGTCATGATCCCGGAGTCCTGGGATCGAGCCCCCCCACAGGGCTCCCTGCTCAGCGGGAAGCCTGCTTCTCCCTCTCTCACTCCTTCACTTCTGTTCCCTTTCTAGCTGTGTTCCTCTCTGTCAAATAAATAAATAAAATATTATTAAAAATAAAGAGCTTATTTTCGATATCAGACAGCATTTATGGTAAGACTTGAGAGGCCCTGCAGAGTTGGGGTAAAGAGGGAGATGGAGGGAGGAACACCAAACAGGAAAATAAAGAACACAAAGACCCTGACCTGGAGAAATTTGTGTTCCCCAAATTTGATTAGTGGGACTACAGACCATTGCAGGTGAAGAGGAAGAGACACTATGAAATGGGGTTAGAGGAAGGGCAGGAACTTGGTCTGGTGATGCCTACTAGACCCAATGATACAAGTACACTTACTTATTGGTGTTCATCACAGTGGAGGGAAGGAGTCTCTAGTGCTTAATAAGGTGCCACACATCGCAGGCGCTCATAGGCCTTGGCCGACTCACTCACCAGGGGGCCTCAAACATGATGGGTATGTCAGTTCAGGACTGAGTTTTACTACATGTAATAGAAAAGCCCCAAAAGATAATGGCTTAAACAAGAACAGAGTTTTTTGCTCTCACTTAGTGAGAAACCCAGATGTAGTCAGTTTCTGACATTGGTTTAGTGGCTTAGGGAAGTTCAAGCTGAGCTCTGTGGATTTGCTTGACCTTTGCCTCATGGTTGCAAGATTGCTGCTCCAGCTCTAGCCATCACATTCTAGCTTCAGCATAAGGGAAGTGCAAAAAGTGTACATGTCAGAAGAGTCTAGTGCCCCTGATACAGCTTTCCAGGAAGCCCACCTGATGACTTTCCACTGATATCTTATTGACCATACTGTGCCATGTGTTCAACTCCAGGTGCGAGGAGGCTAGAAAATGTATTTTTTACAGCTTAATACATTGCTTCTCCTAACGCAATCGTTTATAAAGAACAGGAGAGAATATTTTTCAGCAACTACTAGTCTCCATTCACTGGGGACTAGGAGCACATGCTCCAGCCCATGGCTTGGAAGTGGGAGAGCTCTCAGAGGTAACAGGGTATCTTGGACCATATAATAGATTTACATAGTGGATATGTGACTTGAAAGTTGGTGGATAAGATCCACCAAGTCAAAATATATCCATTCTTTCCCTTTAGATGAGGTACCCTTTCTACTGGGCATGAGGGCCTCTCATAAACCAGTAACAAATGGAAGAAATTTACCAACCTTAGCCATGTTCAGTCCTGACATTATATTTTAGATTTGTTTACTTATGACTTGCAGCAGTCAATTCACAAGTTCTTTGACCTTGGGAGAATGTATCATGGGGCAGATATGTTTTGAAGTAGAAAGAAGGGGTGGGGAGAGGGATGGAAGACAATCAAAAACAAGGGCCACTGCTAGAGAGACAGGTCCTGGACAGACAAAAAACAAGAGGGCCAAGCCAGTCTGTAGAGTTGGGAAAGGTTCTTCTGAGGAACTGATGTTCAAGCTGTGACCTAAGGATCAATAGGAATCAATTAAGCATCAGGGTGAGGGAGAGCAAGAGGATTCCAGTCCCAACATCCTTTGTAAATGTTAACAAATGGAAATTAATCAGGGCAAATGCCATGCTTAAGTGATAAGGGGAGCAAAGAGAACATCTTCCTTGTCTTTGCTAATTTATCAGAAATTCAAACCTATTGGAAAGCTTCTTGATTTCTTGGCTTTTTAAGGCATCTGCTGGGCAGATACCAGTGCTGGTGGTTTGGGTTTCCTTAGCTCTTTATGTTCTGCACTTTATGTTCCTTTGAGCTGAATATTTACCACCTAAGCCTAAAGAGCAGGTGGGAAAAGCAACCTACTGTGTGGCTTGGCTCAAACCTGCATGGAGCAGGTGGCTCTTCCCCTGTGAGGGACAGAGAAATCTAATACCTTTTGCTAGCCCCTGCCAATTCTGCTCCTCCCATGCTTCTACGTGCTGGGACTCATCCCTGTGTGCAGGCAGGTAGGCACCTGGCACAGCAGATGTACCCAATGACCACAATACAGATGTCCCAGGCATCTCTATGTGCGTGCATCCTCTACTCAGCTGCCAGGGAGGGCTTTCCAACCACAGATCCCATCATTCCTTTCCCCTACTCAGTAGCCTCCAGGGGCTCCCCTATAGGATAAAATCCAATCTCCTTAGCATAACTTAAAGACCTTCCCCAATCTACCATCATCCTAATTTTCCAGATTCACCTCCCACATTCTTCTCCTGCTCTCCACACTGAGCTGCTTGCCACTTTCTAAACACGTCATGCTCTATTCTCACCACTATATCCTCTTCCTGGCATGCCACCCTCACCCCACTCCTCATCTGGCACTTTAAGACCCAGACCTTATGTTACTTCCTCTGTGAAGCCTCCCACAATGCTCAGTGAGTTGTTCTCTTTTTGCAATTATTCTTGCAAATATTTATTCATATATCTGTTCTCTCCCACTGTACTGTAGGCTTCCTTTGTACAGGGGACAATCATAACCATCTGTCCACCCTCCACTTCTTGCACAGAGCCTAGCACATCCTAAGGCTTCAAAATCCCTTGTTTCATAATTAACCATGGTCCAATGACTGTGCATGACTTCGCAGTGTGTGGCAGCAACCATCTTCCTGAGAGCAGCCAGCTCTCACGGTCCACCTCTGGTCCCCCACCCTGCCCCACACTAGCGGAGAGCTGACTGGGGCACCCCTAGAATTACCTGCTCCACTGTGTTAACACCCTCTGTTTTGGCATCCTCCTCCTCCTAAAAGGCTCGCAGAACCTGAGTTTTCAGCTTTTTTGAAATCCTCATGGAATAAGAAGCAGCTGAAGAGACAGGTAGCCGAGGGAGGCTTCCCAGGGATCCCAAGCGAATCTGGGGCTCTCTGACCTCAACCTCACCTCCTTTTATGACTTCTCCCATTCAGGGCATTTGTGGTGTGGGATGTTGTGCTTGGCTGCAGAGAATACTGTTCTCCCTGAGCCTCTCCTGCCCTCCTCCAGCCCACAGCCCACTGAAGTCCCACCCCACTGTAGAGGGAAGAGAGGACTGTTCTCATCACCTTCCTAGGGAACTGGGGGCCGCTGGGCCCTTGTTCCCCTTCCTCTCTACCATGTTTCCCCTTATTTTCCTCCATGCACACAGCTTCTTCCTCTCATCCTCCTTTGAAAGGAGCCTCAGCACATTTCCCCTTGCCCCTGACAGGTGTGGGGAATGACCCTGGCCCTCCGCTGGGGGCCGTTTGCTGCGATGCTCAAGCTTTATAGAGCATCATTTGTATTCCGTCCTTCCCTCTCTCGCTCTTGCCCAGTGTGTTTTGATGAGCTTCTCTCTGCACTCATATTGTCTCCGTCGTTAACCACTCATTTGCAAGTCTGTAATTTACTTTTGATCATTCATTTTATGAGGCGCACAGGGTAAAAAGCCGATTCTGTTCTTTCCTTATTTTTCCCCTCCTTCCTCAGGCTTGTTTGCAGCTCGAGTCTCTCCAAGTCCTACACCCTGTTGCCTTATCATCTCACGGAGAGGCATGTGCAGCCTTCACATTCCTGGGAGAGATTTTCCTTCTGCTTCACCTTCTAATGTGGTTCATCGGCCATCTTCCCCCCCACCCCACCCCACCCCTGTCCCCCTTAGAGATTAGCTTCTTTGGGAAATGGACTCCTTGGTGGAGGCAATTATTTGTGGGTCTATTGATATGATAACCCCAGTTGACAGCGGGCGGAATCACTGGCAGAATTGATAGGATTGCTGGGCCACACACTAAACCCCCAGGAGGAGGCGTTGCAAGCGGAGGCCCAGCAATGCCTTCCCAAGCTGACATTTCACAGCCAGATTTGTTCAGCAGGAAACGGCTTCAGCAGAGGATGAGAAGGCAGCTGCCTGCCAAACAGCTGCCCTGAGTATCTGGCTGCCTTTTCCTCCTTCCTGTGGTCATTGGGAATTTCAGTGAATAAAACTGCTGCCTCTCTCTTACCAGAGGGGAGAAGAGCTGGTGGCAGGAGAGGTTTAGACTCATCAAGCCCAATTTTAGCTGAGCTTCTCAGGTTTTCCCTATTTTGTTTTCTTCCTGTTCTTCTCTTTGGAAACACTTCTTCTAAAGCAGAAAGCAGCACTGTCATTATTCTTTGGTGCGGAAACATTTCTGCTGGGCTGGCATGGTCACAGCGGATCTGTGGGGCCTGCAGTCACTGGCTGGCATTCCCCTCCCCAGACATTCCTTAGGCCCCCAGACTCCTCTCCCTTCCCCTGGCCCACTGTAGCTCTGAGAGCCTCAGAAGCAGGGTAATTCCTGCCATTCTTTCATGGATTTCACTGTATTGGCCAAATTGGGAACTTCTGAAAATGAAAGCAAGTACCAGATACAAAGGACAAAAAGAGATAAACCTGAATTGTCCCTGGTTACCAGTCTCCCAAGTCCCACTCCCAGGGCAGAGTTTCAGCGTGAAGAGAGAACAAGTAAAGATTACCTCCTTCTCCCAAAGTCGCTCTAGGGACAAAATGGGTGCACGGGGGTATTGACTTGAAATTCAAAACAGGCTTTCACAGAAGAACAATGGCAAAAAAAGGGGTTAAACTGGATAGTTCATTATGAGCTAGGATGTCAATGGTCTGCATTTATAAGAGGATTTTCAGTAGAGCTCCAACCTCTGCTGTGATAGAAAAGTTTTGCTGTCAGTTTTTAGATTCATAAGTTTGCCTCAGTGGTCCCACATTACCCGCCACAGACCAAAATAGGAGCCGTGTATCCTTGCGTCAATGAGTTGAATGTAAAATCTCTGTCAAAAGATAAAAACAAAAACAAAAACAATTTAGGTAAAAGCCTTTCTTCTATCTTTAGGATTCGGTGGGTATAATGAACTTCTGAGATACAGTTCTGAACTACTACAAATGCAGGATCAGAGTTCTAATCAGGAAATAGCATTCTACAGACACCTATTTAATTGGGAAGGCAGCACCAAGACATTCTAACCAAGATAAGATGCATTTTGAGGGTCCTGAGCAGAGTTGGACAATGTCTCGGAAGATATCATCAAAATTTAAAGGAGAGTAAGGACCTTATTCTCAATCCTTCTTTATTGAGTGGTCAAAGTTAAGAAGAAATATCCTCAGGAGGAAATTAGTAAATCCAACATGTCTTCATTGTTCATCAATATTCTTGGATCAACAAAAAAAGAATCATAGAAGGTGAATTTACTGTAAAGGATCTTTCCACATGGACCTAGGACACTTTGAGTCTAACCTCCAAAAAGCACAACTTTGAGAAATTTCAGGCCTGTCCTAAAACCTACAATAGCCATGTCAAAGTAACATTCCAAGTCTTATTCTTTAATCGGTCTATGTGACCTGGCCTCCTCCTCTGTACAGCCTTGCTTTCCCATGGGTGCCTGCAGACATCCTCCCCTCAGCTCTGGCCAGTCCTCCTCAAACATAGAGCTTAGTCAGGCCTCCAGCACTAGGATGTGGTACTCTCCAGCCCATGACTTACCCACTGAAAGGACCCAAGGCAAGTTCTGCTCCCTGGCCCCCTGACGACCCAACCACATGTTACTCTTCCCTCAGTAATCCTGTGGTAGTTATACTCACCCATCCCCGTCAATATCTGTCCACTAGCTATATAAATAACTCCTTTCATGGGGTCAAATGTTGGCAATTCTATATAAATATAACTAATTAATTTCTTTCTCTTTCTCCTCACCTTCCACCTCATATCACTAGTGCTAGGCATGGTGTAGGGATTCAATACACACTAGTTAATTGGTTAATTGAGACATCATTTGAAAAATATCCCCCTTCTAAGGTACCCACATGCATAACTAACTACTTAGTATGGACAGAATACTGCTTCATGAAAACTTATGCTAAATGAAAATACCTGTGTATCCTAATTGGTAATGATTAGTCAGCAGCTGGACCCTGGGTGAGAGCAGGATCCCAGAGCACCAGAAGAAAGGCTTAAGATTCTAGCTGAAGGTAAAGAAAAGTCAAAAAAAGAAAGAAGAATGAATAAATGGGGTGAACCTTGTTAAAAGTGAATACTTGGTTAGACAAGTAACCCAGAAACACAGACCTGAAATGCTGTTGTCATTCTTTCACTGAATTCTGAGCATTTGAGGAACATATGGCATGCGCTACCTCTTTGCTAGAGGTTGCACACACTCTGAAGAATAAATCAGAGCCTCTGCCCCCTGGAAACTCCCACCATTGTTTGGAAAACATGCAGAAATAGCAAAGCCTGATCCATTGTAAGAGGGACTGTAACATAAGTGCAAATAAAAAGCTATGATGGAAAAGGAGATAATTAATTCTTCCTGGGGGAACCAGGGACAACTTCATAGAATATTGAACTTTGGAGCTGGGCGTTGAGGGATGAATGGGTCATTTTGGCTAGGAAAACAAGAGAAGAGATTTTAGGTTCAGAGAACTTGAGTCATGGTCCTCTCTTTCCATTCCTCACTAGGTGGTCCCTGTGGTAGACCCTGGGTCATCACCCAACTTCTGCCTGTTTTTTTCAGACTCAGGTAGCCATGTGCATCCAGGCAGACTGTATCTCTTCCAAACCCAGGGAAAAATCCAGTTTCTTGAAACCAGGATGTCCTAAACCTTTTTTGTCTCAGGATTTATTTACACCCTTCAAAGTAATTGTATTCCCCAGGGAGTTTTGCTTATGTGCATTATGTCTATTGATATTTACCATATTAAAATTTAAAATTCATAAATTTTAAGTACTTGTTTGTAAATTTGTTCTAAAAATAATAAACCAAGTACACACTAATGTAAATAACATATTTTTAATAAAAAATAACTATATGTGCCAAAAGACTTTGATGAGGCAAGTGGCATTCCTTTATACTTTTGTAAATCTCTTTAATGTGTGGCTTGATAGAGGACAGCTGCATTCAATCTGTTGTGATATTTGTTTTGGTTCAAGTATATAAAGAAAACTTAGCCTTTAATTACACAGGTATATAATTAGCAAGAGAGAGGATTATTTCCTTTTCAGATAATTGTGGATATTCTCTTGAGAATCTAAAACTTTCAAGTGGTGATTTTTCAAAATTTAGTTGCAATGTGGAATCTTAAACCAAGGGTTGACCTTTTCATATTTTATTGCACTAAAGTCCATTGATTTATCTTGTTCTTTGAATGGATCATTTACCCATGTATGTTTTTTTAACAGCATGCCTTGGCTATTTGGAAAATATCAATTCACTAAATTATGCATATCTTCCAAATGTTGACTTATTTTACTATATGATATACAAAAAAGAATAACCAAAATACACTTATTAGTGTCACCATTAATTCTATCAAAAAAAATTTTAAATGTTGAAAAACTGTAAAACTGATGCTAGCAGATAAAGTTTTTTCCAAAACTCTAATTTTCATCCAAAAGCACAAATTTTATCATTTGCAACAAATAATATCAATTGTTTTTTCTTGGAGTGATTCACTCCATTCATTTTTGGGAAAGTCTCTGTTAAGTATATAAGTGTGAATAATCATAGTTTGTCTTGTTGTTCTTTCAACTAAAAATGGTGTTATGCCAAAAAAAAAAAAGTGGATAATTGATCTTACAACTCAAATAAGCACACAACTGTTTTCGCCTCAAGACAACCATCATACTTCAGAATGTAACAGAAGTGGTTTATGTATAATTCCAATCCTGTCACACAGAATAAAAAATCAGTATTTAGAGGCCAAGTTTAATGAAATTAGTCATTTTACAGCTTCATCAAGGACATTTTTAAGTGAAACTGGCATTTTTTTCTTTACAATGAGCTTGTGGCAGCAGAAAACACAATAGCTACACAACAGTACATTTGGGGGCGTTGTCTTTTTTTGTTTGTCTGTTTTATAGAAGTTACTATAATACAATAATGTATAGTATTGAATTCACAAAAATAGGAAAATGTAAAACTAGAGAAGGGCTGTGCCCTCCCTGTTCCCAGGAACACCTGCCCCACCCACAAAATCATTTGCCATATCCAAAAATGTGGCTCATTTTTCTTTGAGTGACTTCACTTTCATTTGGCGACTTTTTCTTTGTTGGCGCTAAGGTGCTACCATTGCTTTTGCACTATCAGTGCCAATATCTACACAGTCAAAAAGAACATTAATTTCTTAGTATTATTACAAAAATAGTTTCATTTTGCTGACCCCTAAGTGGATGTTGGAGAACCCCTTGCCTCTATGATCCACCATTTGAGAGCTGCTGGTCTAAGCCGATCATAGCAATTTCATTCTGCCTTGCCAAGTTATCCGTTTAGTCACGGGCATATGAGGCAACTTCAACCTATAATTGATGAGGGTAAATATATTAAGAAACTTTTTGGAAGGTCCAAATTCTTCAAGAGGAAACAAAAGTATAGATATTTTCTTTTCTGACTCTGAAGATTGGCATTTTTTTATTATTCTTGGGACTGCAGCAGCCATCTTGCAACCAAGAGAAAAAAAAGCTAAGAAAATCACAGGAATATGGATCCTGAACTTCCAGCGTAAGTTTGAATAAGCAAATTAATAAACATGGGCACAACCTATCTCTGGACTCTTTGCTCTATGATATAATAAATGTCTTCTTTGTCACTTTTTACTTGTATTTTTTTTTATTTGAGATGATATTGTCCTTAATCTTGCAAAGTCTACGGTCTACTTGGGTTCAATATTAATATGTATACTTTATGTAAATCCAGTCTCCCCAGAGAGATCATAAACTTCTTGAGGGAAGAGATATTTAACAACTGCCTTACTAGTGATAAACAAAAGCAGTAGAAAGTCAGGACAAAACTGACCAGCTTAACTTCAAAGAATTTTTCTATAATCTGATGCCCCGATTTTGCTTTATGGTTTTGCTGCTAGAGATTGAATGAATATCCTCTATTCTGTAAGGCACAGATTCTTCTCCTTATGAACCCCTGTCGTTCTTGCTATCTTTCACAAATCTTCTCCAGATAATTAGTTTCATAAAATATTACTATGTGACCTATCCTCCACATTTCCAATCCCCATGCTAAATAACTGTCAAGGATGCTTATTTTAAAAAGCTACAATAATAATACAGCAAATACAGTTATGAAATAAATATATAATGAATATTAAAGGGGTAGATTTAATTAATCATTAATATATCTGGAAGACTTACACCTGGAAACCCATTTACTTTACTCACAATTATGGGCTTTGGCTTTCTTTTTTGAATAAACATGTGAGATTTAGGTGTTTTTGTTACTATATTTGGCCTCTGAAAATTTTTCACTGTGTTTCTCACTTCATGAATTGAATCTTGTATGTAACCAAAAACTTCCATTTATTTCCATTCCCAATCAATTGTCCTAAATCACAAGTCTGCCACTTACTGGGTTGTATGACTTGAGTAATTAACTTAGCCACTCTGTGCCTCAGTTTACTCATCTGTAAAATAAGGATAATAATAATAAGATCTATCCCATAGAATAGTTATAAAAGTCAAATGAGTTAATAAACATAATATACTTTAGAAAATGCCTAACACATCTTAAGAGTGCAACAAGAATTAGCTCTTATTACTATTTTTTAACTTCATCATCGTTACTTTGCCTAAATGTGCTGATTCTGCACCCTTTTACATAGGACTGTAATCTCATTTCCCACATTCTGGCAAGTATAACAGAGCTATTAGCAGTAGCTCTTTTATCCTGCTCTACTCTTGAAGTGCATGGAAAAGTTACAGAAAAATAGCTATTATAATGTTTCAGGGAGAAATGAACATCAGTTTTCTTCTGGTAATTTCATGTGTGTGTGTGTATATATATATCCTTGTTCTATATATCTATATCTATATATCTATATCTATATCTATATCTATATCTACATCTACATCTATATCTATATCTATATCTATATCTATATCTATATCTATATCTATATCATCTATATCTATATCTATATGTATCTATCCTTGTTCTATTTCTTCTCTTTTCTTGACCATATCTTCCTCTTTTGGGCTTTCTCATTTCTTCTTTATCCTAAATTTTCAAGTTTTCCTCTGCACCTATCTCCATATTTGAGCTCTATTCCATTTTGTGTTCTAAGAGCATTTAAGAGAAGAACAAATTTATCCCTGTCATTCTTATTGACTTTGTGGCCAGAACTGGAATCTTGAGCAATTGATTTTTGTTTGTGTATAGTTTTGATATACTGCACTTCAGTAACTTTCCAGAAGGACAAAGGGCCTATGGCAGATGGTGGGTTTCCCTTGTCTAATCAAACACCTGCTCAGCATTCTTGTTCAAGAAATTGACGATTCCCACAAGAGCACTTTGGAAAACAAAAAGAATATATCATCACTTCCTTTGACAAGGGACTTGGTTGATCTTTTACCCATATAGACCCTCAAGAGAACCTAAGGGATAAAGGTCTAAGAAGAAAGATCAAAATTTCTTGATTAATAAATCTCTTAATGTCCAAACCCCTAGAGCCAATGATTACTCTTTTTTTACCCAAAGATAGTAACCATGAAAGGCTCTTTCCCTACTTACTGTCACTTCTGAGCATTTTTCTAAGCTTCACTTCCCTGGAACTTCCTAATTTTTGTTACTTCTTTTCTACCCCCAGTATTTTGCCTCAGACATAGAAATATTTCCCTTAACTTTTTGACTTTTTCTAATCCCTAACACTCTTGTAGGGTTTCTCTGGGGTTTGAGACAATTAAAAGCACCAAGCAACCTATGGGTAAGGTAACCATAAAATTTGTCATCAAATCAGAATACTTTTGATGGTGAAAGGAAATGCTATTAATAATTAAGCCAGAATTTTGATGTAAATTGAGACTGTCATAAGCAAATAAGACAATCCCCTACATGGAGATGAACACTACTATTTCCAAGGTGAACTGACAATATAACACATGCTTTCTGAAATTGAGCTTTCTTGATGCAGTGCTGATTTTCAAATACCATTTTGTGCAGTTTAGCAAAGTGTGCATCAAGCCATCAATGATGGCCAATGTAATTATGTTTAAATCTGCCCTATCTTGAGTCCATTTATCTCTAATAAACTTTTAGCTTCCATGCAGTGCATGATTGAACAAGAATACTCATCCCACCCTCCCATTCCCATTCTGGAAAAGGATCAACAAGGTGAAATTAGTGACTTCTGTGGGGAAGAGAAGAAAAGCAGAAAGGGAAGTAAAAGCAATAATTTTGAAATTCCCAAATAAGTCCTCCTGTTTTATACACCTAAGCATAATTTTACTCCTTTACCTCATCTCTTTCTTCTCATATGAGTCATTTTTGCCCTGCTGTTGATTCCATTCTTGACATAGGAATGCAACTGGAGGTTGGAGGTATGCCAGGAATTAGACCTATATGGAACCACAGTAGACTGCATGAGGTCAGCAAAGAATTAATTCGGGATCAAGTCTTTAAGGATATAGCAGCTTTGTGATCCTCAGAGAGAAGCCCTACAAGTGTGCAGGTGGCCAGAGGGTGAGGGGTAGAGAGGGATGTGTGTAGACCAATACCAGGCCCAAGGCTAGGAACTAGATGGGATGGATAGGCTTAGGAAGGAGTTGAGCAGAGAGATGTAAGGCAAGAGCTGAGTAGGATCAGAGGCCTTGTTGGAATATTCTCACAGTCAGCAAAGCAGGTTTTTGGGTCAATGAAAGAAAGAGAAGACAAGAACGTCAGGTCCTGAGGAAAGAGCCACAAATTAGCCTAACTGAGAAAGAGAGGTGAGTATAGAGGCCTTTAATGGAGGGTATCCTGGATATGAAAGGGAAAGTTTCCCGATGGAGAAAAGGCTACATAGACCCTAAAAACACCAACATCTTATCTAAGTCTCCCAGCTCACCAAACTCTGATCCTTTAGAATCAAATCAAGGCCTTAGTGTACGTAGACAATTCAAAATTCCTGCCTATATATGATTCATCATCCAGCATTAGGTGTTCAATGCAGGCATGGCTCAAGGAATGAGGGGAAAGAAAGTCAAGTGACTCTACTCTGGCTTTCGTTCTGCGGAAGTCCCCAGGTGCCTCTCCACTCGATTTGGCCACTTTACGTGCTTGAACCCAGATGTCAGCGTTCGCCCTCTGAATCTTGGTATTTTAAGCCTCATGGAAAAATTACTTACTCGTGGATGGCTAACAATGCACCTGCCAAAATGCCAACATGGCCGAGATCCTGCTGTTGGTTCCTCACATTTAAAGAGCTTTATTTTTCCTCAAGTACTGTCTGAGATGTCTCTGTGGATTGGTGTTTACATGCAGCAAGGAGTGCAGTTAGTTAATAATGTCAAGATCGTTGAGCCTCCCTAATGAAAGAGATACACAACATCAACTGTCATTTTAAACAAACATGCAATCAGGATAGCAGTGCTGGAAATATGATCTGCCTAATTTCATGGAGATGATGCAGGAACCGGGCTGCTTTCATAGTGTTTCCTCTGGCGAGCTCCATTTCACAGGATTTCAGGGGGGGAAATGGTGGATTTTCACAAGAACCGCAAAATTGTCAGTTCTGTGAAAAAGAAATTGCTTTAGCAGCTGGAATTCAGGAGGGCAAATAGGTGCACTGATTATATCTTCATTGTTCACCAGAGCCACAGCACTCAGCAAGTTGTAATTACGCGGTGAAGAGCTCAGTTCTGATAGTCAAGTCTTCCCCCGTGTGAATATAAACAGTATTATTCTATTTGTTATCAAAGGCTTGCAGCCTATCCTGCAGCACGCGCGCGCGCGCACACACACACACACACACACACACACACACACACACACACTACATATGCAAACCTATAAAACCAAGCTCTGGCCCATTCTGCCCAAGCATAGTAGAGCCCTGGGCACATTAGCATTCTGTCCAATCAGGCTTCAGCACAGACGCCACTGGCTGCACTCAGCCAACTCACTGACCAGGAGTCATGCAGAGGGAGTAAAAGGTAGAAAATAGAAATATGAATAAGTGAGTTAGAAACTTGTGTTATGCAAAATGAGAGAGAAACTAAAGACAACACAGTCCTGAGACACCATTGACTAAGGTTTGTGTGATTTCTATCAGCCACCTCTGAACAGCTTTCTGACAACCACCCAGCAGGTGACACATTCCTGCTTATCTCCTGTGTCCCTGATATGCCTCCACACACAAATCTGCAAAAGTGATTAAATGTTTAATTAGGCCATGGACCCTTGATTTCAACTTCCCCTCTGATTTCCAGAATCTCACTCTTTTGAACATCAGGATAAATGCAGCTCCTGATATTTCTGCTTCTCTTTTCATCTTTCAGTGTAAATAGTTAAATATTACCACAATTACCCACTCATCTAACCAAGGGAATCTATCTTGGGATATTATGAAACCTTATGAAATTATATAATTACAGGGTTAAATCCCTAGAAGAGTTCCAGGGCCCAGCTCAGAGGGAGAGCAGTGACAGAAATATGTTCCTTTCCCAAGATGACATTCCCTCCATCTATGGGTTGTGATGATTTGTGCATCAAACACTAGCCAGTAAATCAAACAGCGTTCACTGATCTCATATTCCCCCCACACACACTTTTCTCATTCAAAAACCTAGCTCCTATTGGAAGAAAATAGGAAAACAAAATGGAAAAAGTTACAGCCTGGGCATTTGTAGACCTAATTTTAATTTATACTAATTGTCATATCTAACACATGATGATTAAAAACCTTGTACTTTTGAAATCCTACCATAAAAGAGGGTGGCTTTGAGGTGAACTATAGGGACAAGATAGACTCTACAATAGAAATCACCACTGAGGTTCAACAACTGAGTTAGAGATTTACCATAAAGCAGAGGCTAGAAGAGATTGGAGGAAATAGGAAGAGAGGGAGGCTTCCTATCTCTTTTTAAACATACTAGGTCTTAAATATTTAGAAAGTGTGCAAGAAATAATTTTTATAATATTAATGGTTGATATCAATAAAGATAAAATATTGGGAAAGGATGAATAAATTGGAACTGATTAGCATACTTCACCACTACTACGTACTACCATCTGGGAAAAGAAGACTGAGTTTAAAAGGAAAAAGAATGAGAAGATGAATCCAAGATGGAAGATTTGGGTGCAGTAATGGCATTTATAGCCCATTAGTACAACTGGAGAAGAATGATATGTATCTTAGTACCAAGGGCAACTATGGAAGAAAAACAAATGCTGAGGTCATAGCTAGTAATATAACCAATGACTCAGTAAAGGAAGGAGTTGCTTAGTATGCAGAAAAGAACAGTGGATATGCAATCAGAAGCCATGAGTCCTGGCTGTGAAACTGTTGGTGAATTTTCCAGTGTTATTCAGTTTTATCCAGAGTTATTCAGTGTTATCCTGAAAATTACAATGCACTGATTTTTACCTTGAGAAGACTGGAGAAGAGGAGAAGATGGGATTATATTCCAATGTCCCTCATAGCTCTGAAACTTGTAACTGGACTTTATAACCCTTATTTCATTATCATGCAATCTGAGCAAAGGGCAAGTTGATGCCCAAGTAAGATTGAAAATGGGAGAAAGTTAAGACCATATACTGTGCAGTAGTAGAGTAGGAATCAGAAGAGATTAAGGAAAAATGAAGACAGCTCACACTTAAGAAAGACCACTCAGCTCTTTCAAAGTTGAATCAGCATTTTGCCTTGACAGCTAGGTGATTAAGCATACCTATGCCTTGGGTAATGTGATGGTATAGGAAAGGTCTAATACCCTCAACCTCATGGCTTAAATCTCTAAATTCCTCTATAACATTTATAATTCTTATAAAAGGAGTTATTGCAGGACGTAGGCACTAGCTTCTTAGGGGAGAAATGTCTATTCTTTTCTCCTAGGTCCTCACAAAACAGAAACAAAAGATGCAACGAAGAAAACCAGAATCCTAGGTGGAGTGGAACTGTAATGCTTGGTTGACTCTGAAACAAGTCCCCTCTCAGAAAGTGAATTTTATTAAAGACTCTGCTCATCTTTATCCCCACAAAAATCTTCCCTGGTCTTACCAATGAATTTCAACCAATCTTTAAGTAATAGGCATATCTGAACCACCACTCTGAGTATAATACTGTGCCAGGGCAGTGGGCCAGGCTGAGGTAAAGGATGGAGGTACAAAAGGACAAGAACAAGAAATCTGCCCTCTTATAGCTTTGCGATCCTACTAGAAGACTAAGATGTACATATAAAAGGACCACATTTCCTGTATGGTTTCATCATGGTGTTAACCATTTTTGCTATTAAATTCTCCAATCTGAAAACCAGGATAAAAGAGCCCTCCCCACCTCACAGATTCAATATCCCAATGTAACTAAAAGCAGAAGGGATGAGATGAGAAGCATATTGTAGATTCTAGGTATCAGCTTGGAAGCTCTTTTGGATAAGCAGGCAAGTAAGAAATAAAAAGAGAAAAGGCATTGCCACTCTGACAAAAATGATAGACGTCTGATAATAACCACAAGGTCCGACATGTCTCAGAATTAGTGTGAACTACACTCAGGGCTGGCTTCATGCCGTTCAGCCTGTCTACTCACACAAAGCCTCATGCTCAGAGGGATCCTGTGTATGGTTTAGTGTCACTGTCTTTGAAATGCTTCCCTTTTGAACAAGGGGCCCTGTGCTTCCATTTGGCACTAGGTCCTGCAAATTATGTTGCCCCCTCTGACTGGACTCAAGGGCAAGGATTATAAAAAATCTGTCTGAACAAGCATCTAACATCCTAACGCAAGACTGAAATAGCCCTTTATCCTTGCTCGGTTTCCTTAAATGCTCAGGCTCATTGTTTATTTTACTTTTCCAGCTAAGTGTTTTAATCATCCTGCTTATAATCTACATTTCCTCACCTTTAAAATCTTTATGACCTTCCTCACAGTGATCTAATTTTCTTCCCTGTCAAATGGTATTATATAGAGTCTTTGGAGTATAGATACTCAACATGTGTAGAAAAGCAAAAAATCTGAAAATACTGTGAGGACACTTATGGGTCTAAATGGTCAGGGACTGTGATACATGCAATTGTCAGTGTTGCCACAAGCAACAAAAAGAAAGTCAAAGAAGAGATGAGTTCTTTAAAAATATATATCAAAAGGTGCCTGTAAGACCTCTTCTGTCAAGGACATTATGGGGTCTGAGTTGTTAAATCAGAAAACTGAATAATTACTATATTGGAAGGAAAAATCATCTATGAAAACATTCTTGAAGGAGGTAGAATTGAGAAGTGGCTTAGAATGTGACTTTTGTGTCAGACAACTGGGTTTAAATACCAGCTCTGTAATTTTACCAAGGATGTGACCTTGGGTTAATTTCTTAACCTGCATTCGTTTTCTATTGCAGCGTAACAAATTACTACAAAGTTAGCAACTTAAAACAGCACATATTTATTATCTTACAATCCTGTGTGTTAGGAGTCCCCTCATGGTTTAACGAGGTCCTCTGCTCAGGATCTCACAAAGATACAGTCAAGCTGTCAGCCATACTGCATCCTTATCTGGAGGCTCATCTGGGGAAATTCCAATCCCAGGCTCATTCAGCTTGTTGGCAGAGCCCATTTCCCTGCAGACATATGACTGAGAGCCTCTACCTCTCACTGGCTATTGGCTAGCAACTAGTTACCTTTAGGTCCAAGGGCTCACAAGCAACTCACTGCCATGTGGCCATCTCCCATAGGTGGATCATGGCTGTTTGCTTCTTTAAGACCAGCAGCAGGCCCTCTGTCTTTCCAATCTGCCAAGGTGAGTTGTACATTGGGTAACAACATCATCGCAGTGACACCCATCACCTCTGCCATATCCTGTGGGCTAGAAGCAAGTCCCAGGTCCCACCCAAGAGGGGGAGAGATTAACCTCAGGGGATGAATATTAAATCACAAGTTCTCCTCAGAATTTTGCCTACCACAGACCACCTTTTAGTTACAAATTAGAGAGAAAACAACGTATAAAATCCCTTTTGTACGTTAGTAAGAGGTAGGGTGGAAAATGTTTAAGAATGTAGACTCTTAAGTAAGAAATCCAGAGTTCAAATCCTAGCTCTTCAATTTCACTGAAGGCATGAGCTTGGGCAAGGTTCTTATCCTCCCCATATTTCACTTTCTTCTCCTACAAAATGTGAATTATAATGGAAATCACCTCATGGGTTGGTGGGAAGATTAAATGAGATAATGCTGTAAAAATATTTAAGACAACGCCTGATACTTAATGAATGCTCAATACATGTTAACTTAATAGACATGCTCCTCCTTGCAGCCGACCTAGAACAGAGTCTAGTCTAGTCCAAGTTGTTTAAACCAATATTACTTGGCAAATTAGAGGCAGAGCCATGGCTAAACCCCAAGGGCAGAGTTTAAGCCATCATCAGGGTAAGCCTGTTGTGCTTGCTGATCTTAATTCTGTCTTTCCAGGCTCTCCATTGCCCTGCTGAATCATCCTGCCCTGTGGTTGGGGACCGAGGGGCACATTTCCTTAGAGTGGGATAGTGATGGTCAATGGAGCAAATGATCAGCACAGCCCTGGAAAGTTGGCTTTCCTCCTGGGATGGGTAGATGGTTAGACTTGGAGGTTAATTTGAGAGAGGAGGAATAGGGGCCACAAGGTTCTCTGCAAGAGAGTTGAGGGTGTGTGAGTGGAGCATAAAGGAGATGAGGGAGACAAGGGCAACAGAAGCTATGCAATGACCTTGTCTCTGCGGCAAGCTCGGAGCAGCTGAGGAGGTGATGACTTGCAGTTCTACTCTTGGTGCTGCATGAGTCACTCACCATATGGCTGGCCTCGTCTGTCTCTGTATTTCCCACATCAGTTTAAATGAAACTACTGCACATATAGTTGTGATCTGAATGTGCGCAGACAACCACAAGTGTAGCGGGTCAATGCTTGCTCTGAGGAGCAAGACCCCTCTCCCAGGAATTAGACATAAATTTGGACCTCGGTGTGAGGACTCCGCATTTTTACAACATGCCCCTTGTCGGTGCAAGGACCTTGCAAGTTTTAAGGAAATGACTTAAAAGATCACCCTTCTTTGAAGTAGAAATTAATCTCTTGGATTGATGGAGACCCTGGGAAAAAGGAGGTGGCAAGAGAAAAGGGAAACAGGCATGACTCAAGAGAGAAGGAAATTGAATTGGTTTTACATTTGTAAACAGCTCACCATTAACCAAAATGCATTTCCATGTATTCTCTGCAGTCCTCACCAAAACAAAGAAAATATTAACTGCATTTATATAAGAAAATGAGTCTCAGGGGCACCTGGGTGGCTCAGTTGGTTAAGCGACTGCCTGCAGCTCAGGTCATGATCCTGGAGACCCTGGATCGAGTCCCACATTGGGCTCCCTGCTCGGCGGGAAGCCTGCTTCTCCCTCTATCACTCCCCCTGCTTGTGTTCCCTCTCTGGCTGTGTTTCTCTGTCAAATAAACAAAATCTTCAAAAAAAAAAAAAGAAAAAAAAGAAAGAAAGAAAATGAGTCTCTAGGACATGAAATAAGTAGCAGAGAAGAGGGGCACCTGGGTGGCTCAGTTGGTTAAGCGACTGCCTTCGGCTCAGGTCATGATCCCAGAAACCGGGGATCGAGTCCCACATCGGGCTGCCTGCTCGGCGGGAAGCCTGCTTCTCCCTCTCTCACTCTCCCTGCTTGTGTTTCCCCCTCTGGCTGTGTTTCTCTCTGTCAAATAAATAAAAATATTAAAAAAAAAAAGTAGCAGAGAAGAATTCTAGACTGCAGATGTTTAACATCTAATTCAGTGTTCTTTCCTCTACAGTTGGGAAAGGCGACCCCCAAAACGGCCTTCTTCAGCGACCTGACGTCTATGTAGAGGTTACTGGTTAAACTTTAATGGAGCAAGTTCTGTCCAGGCACTGCCCAAATAGAGATTCGTTACATTAAACTCTTTGAAACTAGTTTCTTATCTGTAAAAGAGGGATGATAATAATAACATTCACCTAATTGCTTTGTTTGAGGATTGACTCAGTAAGGAATTATAAAGTGCATAAGAAAGTGAGCAAATGTTAAATTAAGTGTTAGCTGATGGTTTGGGCCTCATCTTTTTGCCTTCCCATTTCAAATAAAAATACTTCTTCAGGGGCACCTGCATGGCTCAGTCATTTAACCGTCTGCCTTAGGCTCAGGTCATGATCCTGGAGTTCCTGGATTGAGCCCAGGATCCAGTTTCCTGCTCAGTGGGAAGCCTGCTTCTCCCTCTCTCACTCCCCCTGCTTGTGTTCCCTCTCTAGCTGTGTTTCTCTCCGTCAAATAATTTAAAAAAAATTAAAAATCTTAAAAAAAAATACTTCTTCAGGGAGGAATTAACACTATCTTGCTGAAAGAATGGAGGCAGGATGAATGGAGATGGCAGAGAACACAGAGAGAAAGGCAAAATGCCCAGAGAAGGGAAAGTGACCTATTTTCCCAGTTTCCTGATTAATGGCCCCAACCTCATGTGTGGCTAATATAATCGGAACCTAAGTTTATTAAACTACCAAGGAGTTTCTTTCTCTCTCCATTTCAGTATCACTTCCTGATTTATGACCATAAAACATTACCTTTCACACAGGAGACGAAACAACCTTGTCTGCTCTGACATTCACTTGACTCGGTCTCACTGGTGTGCTGGTGCCCCAGCTTGCGGGTTAGGGAGCCCTGATTGTAGCATTTGCCACTGTCTGGGACATAACTACTCCCATTATGACTGATTTCCAGCTACCTCAGATTTAACAACCAGCTGGCAAATTTCTGAATATTTCACAATCATCGCTTGCACGTTATCTATACCCATTCCTTGCCTTCCTTCTTGTTTCCTTAAGAGGGCTTAGGGTTATTGCTAAGTCCATTAAGCCACATTGGGTGTGGATTCTTAAATTTGGCTCCCCAAACTTCCACGATCTCTGTACCCTGAGATCTCGTCACATAGGGGCGAGGAATAACAAACTGGAGCAAAAGGAAACAAGCAAGAGAATCTGGGAGCTGAGGTTTCTAGGTTTTATTCCAAGCCACCATACTAATAAACCATTTGAACTAAAGAAAAGCCAAGTCCACCTGGTCTTGGTGGCTTATTTTCTCCATTCATCAGACGGTGACAACAGTGACCTCAGTCATGGAAAAGCAGGAGCTTCATTAGCTTGTGGCTTTTAAAGGCTCAGACACAAAAGCCAGTGTAATAGGAGTGCAAAGTCTCATTATTAGGTAATAATTCTCATCTGGCTGATTCAAATTGCATATCTCTTTGTATCTAACCTCCTTCCAATTACACTGCTTCATTTTTTCCTCTGGTATTTTTTAAAGTCACTTTGAAGTGTCATAATTCCTATTTCAATAAAACCTCACATAGGATGATTGAGTTTAAACTAGATGAGGAAAGCAGGAGAAACCATGCTCTCCCCACCTCCCTCCCCTCCCCAAAAAATTAAAATCTCATCCCTGTTTTACAAGCCCTGAAATCAGTGCCTTATTTGGAAGGTGTTCATTCAAGGAGAGAAACTTTTTTATGTGGAAATGGTCATTGTACACTTGCCAGATAGTTAATTACATCAGGTTGTTCTGCCCACGATTGCAAATCAACTTCACGCACAAGGGACTTGTGGTCAAGATAATAGCAAAAGATAATGCAGTAAAACAACTGTGAAAAGAAAATGGTGCAAAGCATAAATGTTGAAAATTGCTGTTTGTTTTTATATATATGTATTTAGGAGGGTGGCAACATTCTCTTTGCTGTTATCACAAGCATTAAAGTTTAATAGACCATCCGTGAGTTATTTACTGCTCAGAAACACCTGCTCCGTGAGATAAAGTAGCAGCTATCTTTCTAGTTTTAAAATTGACATTCAGCCAGTTATATTTCTGGTCTCTCTCATCACTTAGATGGCTGTTGACTTTTTGTAAATGTCAAAGGAGATTTTCAACTTAATTTTATTCCTCGTGCCAGTTTCTTCCTGGGGCTCTCCAGAGGCCATGCTTGTTTGGGGCCTCTAAGTCAGCTCCAAGAAAGGGTTGCTAAAAGGAAATTTCTCATTTGAGAAAAGCGAGTACATTTACAACTGTCTTTTGCACGCATTGTAAAGAAAAAGGAATTTGCCGTTCCTCATGCATAATTACCGCTGCCTAGTCTCTCTACTGGGTTCATGAGGATGAATGCAATAGTAAGCAAGTATGGTATATACACACATCTAAAGAATCACAGATTATAACTGTGTTCTGGGTCCCTGTGTGAATGGCTTCCCTCTCCTTTCAGGGCCTGTCTGGTTTCTCGTGACATCTCTCTTCTCTGTGTGTTCTCTCCATTCTCTATCCACTGGCCCACACGCTCCATAGTCCACAGTCCAAATTCTGAAAGATCAAATCTGATTAGCTTAGCACCTCCCACGCCTAGACCAAGTTCTTTACCTCAGACCACTTCATGGAACAAGCAGACCATGGCTCCGCCCACTCACGATTGGGTGCTCATATCTAGTCCGTCAGTGGTTCCTTCCCTGCAAAGACGACTCGTCAAAACTGCCTCGGGCAGTGGCCACGGGCCGGCCGCGTCGTTCCAAAGGAGCCACCAGCTAATCCATACACACGGACTGACCGGGCTGGAGGTAACATTCTAGGTCGTAAGGCCTAGGAGCTTGTGAGGAACTCCAGGAAGTATCAACTTCAAGAAGAAATTTAGCTTGGAATTTTGAATAAGCAAATGTGGCTGCTGGATTTAGTTTAAATACTGGTTCTATCATCAGTCTCCATATGACCTTGGGGAAGTCAGTTAACCTCTAATACCCTCATATGTAAAAGGGGATTTCTAGCATTACCTACCTCATAAAGCAGTCATAAGGATTAAATGAGGTGACATGGGCAAAACGCTGAGCCCAGTGTCTGCCCATGGTAAGTGCTTAGCATGTGCTTTGTTGTGTTCAGCTATTATTTGATATTTGTCTACGGTATGTGTCTGTGTTTATCTCAGGTACACAGAATTGAATTAATGATAATCCTTGGTTGTGACACACTTCCCTCATTTAGCTATAGAGTGCTGTCTTTTGTTTTATGCACTTATTTATAGTATAATCAACATCCGATAATCCATCAACCTGTAAGGCTCTCCCAACTCAGCTCCTTCTCTCTCCCAGAGAGTAACCACCGTTCTAATGATTTATAAATCATTGCCCGGCATTCTTTGCATTATTCTTTTAAAATACGCATGCTTGGGGCACCTGGGTGGCTCAGTCATTAAGCAACTGTGTTTGGCTCAGGTCATGATCCCGGAGACCCGGGATCGAGCCCCGCATCAGGCTCCCTGCTCGGCGGGAAGCCCGCTTCTCCCTCTCTCCTCCCCCTGCTTGTGTTCCCTCTCTGGCTGTGTTTCTCTCTGTCAAATAAATAAATAAAATCTTAAAAAAATAAAATAAAATACACATGCTTAACAACATATTTAGTTTTAATTGTTTTAAAACTCTATAAAAAGGCTATCATATGACATCTGTGGGACTTGCTTTTTGTCCCTTGAAGTTGTGTTAGATAGATTGGGCTGTGTTGTCCTGTAGTTCTTATTTCTTCCTTTTTACTTCTGTGTGATACCCTGTTGTAAGACAAGTTATTTAAAGGCTCAATAAATATTAGCTGTTATTTTCAGCGGCTTCTCAGTGCTCGCCACCTTTCCTTGCCCTTTCCCAGTTACTAGCCATCCTCTGCTAACTCCTAATTTCAACCTTGGACACTGTCATGTGTGGTCTAGACCTGCACTGCTGACCAGTGGTAGACCAAGGTGGAGGGCGCCCACCTGTCTCCTTCCTCCCTTTCTCAGGACTCTGCACTCCTAAAACATACCCCTACCCGCTATGGAGAGAAGACGCCTAGATAAGTAACTGGTAGGAACGCTGAACTGATTGTTGCCTTTTGATTTTTTCAGTAAGAACAGGAAGAGAATTTATTGACAAGGCTGTTAGGCAAATGTGAATCTATCACAGTGCATTATTGGCATTCTTATTATCTGGCATTTCTGCAATCCTGCCCTGTTTCATAGCCCTCCCCCACCACCTTCCTTTATCCTTTCACTCATGGTTCTACTAGAAAAACTGCAGACTACAATACTGCATGGAGCCATAGGTAGGTAGGAAACAGCTGGAAGACGCTTCCCATGTGTTGTGTGAATACAGAAATGGCAAATGAAGCAAGAGCTCTGGGTCCCAGCCGTGTTTTCTTTCTAGTGACTGCTGTGGGACCAGTAGAAAACTCATGAAGTGACCCTTATTAGTTGGGCCAAGCTCCCTCCCAGGCAATTACTGTAGCAAAGCTCAGACATTGAAATTCTGATTGATTCTGGAAGATTAAGTAAGAAAATGAAGGCACCGTAATATCGTAGCCAGAACGGTAACTGGGCTTTAAACTCATGCACTGATTCAGAAGAAAGAGGCAGACTGCCAACATTTCATGCCAGGTTTTCTAAGTCACATCACATTTCCTAATGCTGATTTTGACCTCCCCTTCACCAAATATAGATCCATGCTTCTGATTAAAGACCAGATGCAGGGGGTTTAGTTTCACATTTCTTCCTCTCACCAAGTTGATCACATTTTTCTTTCTTGTTTTTTTATGCAAGAGATAGGGCAGGAGGAGGGAAAACAGGGGAATAGTATAACTGAACATGTATTGAGGAATTTCTCTGGGACGCCTGGGTGGCTCAGAGGGTTAAGCCTCTGCCTTCGGCTCAGGGTCATGGTCGTCTCAGGTTCCTGGGATCGAGGCCCACACCGGGCTCTCTGCTCAGCGGTGAGCCTGCTTCCCCCTCTTTCTCTGCGTGCCTCTCTGCCTATTTGTGATCTCAATCTCTCTCTCTCTCTCTCTCTCTCTCTCTCTCTCTCTCTCTCTCTCTTTCTCTGTCAAATAGAGAAATAAAATCTTAAAAAAAAAACAACGAATTTCTCTGTAAATTGTAACATAGCCTGTTACTGCCGTAGGGGCCACATTTCTGTCGTTAATTCCACTAACGGCTTCAATATTTATATGTTTAATTCTGTGTAAATTTTGGCAGAGAGACTCATAATCAGCATCCCCTGTGATGAATGCTAAGCTGAGATCCGAATGAACGTCTATGTTTATCGTGGTGAGAGAAGTAATGTTTCTCTCTCTGTTTTTTTTTTAAAGATTTATTTGTTTGTTTATTTATTTATTTCAGAGAGTGAGAGTACACGTGAGTGAGGGGAGGGGTGGCGGAAGAGAGAATCTCCAGCAGACTCCATGCTGAGGGCAGAGCCCGACCTGGGGCTCAATCCCATGACCCTGAGATCATGCCCTGAGCTGTAACCAACCAGCTGAGCCACCCAGCACACTGAGAAGTCATTTTCATACAGTGAGATGGTGAGATTCCGAATTACCTACCTCCACACAGCTCACACTCATAAAGACCTGACTACTCTGCTGTCTTCACTGTTCTGGGAAACCCTTACTCAGAAAGATAAATTTGCAAATAACTGAACATTCTTGTAAATCCATTTTACATTGACAGCTTTTCGATAGGTAACATCAAACCAATTGTTTATGATCCATATCACTTCCCACCCTAGTCTCAAAACCCTCACCTTCCTGGGTCCACCAATCATAAACCCCTACATCCTGATGTTTATCCAATCCTAACCAAGCTTCTGCATTTAAAATCCACCTGAAATGCAACTTTAAAATGTCTTGAGTATTCTGACTTTGCCCTATACCCTGAGACTCTACAAGAACTCTGTCAACATAGTGTCCTTTCTTATCACAGAAAGCAACACACTCAGCTCTGACTTATCAACAGGTTATTTTCTGCCAGTGTTTGACAATAAAGACGAAGGATAGGGGCGCCTGGGTGGCTCAGTTGGTTAAGCGACTGCCTTCGGCTCAGGTCATGATCCCGGAGACCTGGGATGGAGTCCCACATCGGGCTGCCTGGTCGGCGGGAAGCCTGCTTCTCCCTCTCTCACTCCCCCTGCTTGTGTTCCCTCTCTAGCTGTGTTTCTCTCTGTCAAATAAATAAAATCTTAAAAAACAACAACAACAAAAATAAAGATGAAGGATAAAACAGAGGTGATAACTAGGTGCTGAAAAATGAATGGGACTAAACCAGCTATAAAAGACAGAGAACAGGGGCACCTGGGTGGCTCAGTTGGTTAAGTGACTGCCTTCGGCTCAGGTCATGATCCCGGAGACCCGGGATCGAGTCCCATATCGGGCTCCCTGCTCCGCGGGAGACCTGCTTCTCCCTCTCTCACTCCCCCTGCTTGTGTTCCCTCTCTGGCTGTGTTTCTCTCCGTCAAATAAACAAAATCTTTAAAAAAAAAAA
>PITA01013119.1:0-58908 GCA_004023965.1 Spilogale gracilis
ATAAAAAAATGGGCAAGAGACATGAAGAGGCACTTCTCCATAGAAGATATACAAACGGCTAACAGACACATGAAAAAATGTTCAGCGTCACTAGCTATCAGGGAAATTCAAATCAAAACCACACTGACATACCACCTTACACCAGTCAGAATGGCCAAAATTAACAAGACAGAAAAGAACAAGTGTTGGAGAGGCTGCGGAGAAAGGGGAACCCATGGTATATTACCTCTTACACTGTTGGTGGGAATGTAAACTGGTGCAGCCGCTTTGGAAAACAGTGTGGAGATTCCTTAAAAAATTAAAGATAGAGCTACCCTATGACCCTGCAATTGCACTACTGGGCATTTGCCCCAAAGATACAAATGTAGTGAAAAGAAGGGCCATATGTACCCCAATGTTCATCACAGCAATGGCCACAATTGCCAAACTGTGGAAAGAGCCAAGGTGCCCATCAACAGATGAATGGATAAAGAAGATGTGGTATATATATACAATGGAATACTATGCCTCCATCAGAAAGGATGAATATCCAACTTTTGTAGCAACATGGACTGGACTGGAGGAGATTATGCTGAGTGAAATAAGCCAAGAAGAGAAAGTCAAGTATCACATGGTTTCACTTACTTGCAGTACATGAGGGGTAACCTGGAGGACAGTGGGAGAAGGAAAGCAAATGGGAACTAGGGTAATCTAGGGAGGGAAACGAAACAACAGAGACTTTGGACACAGAAACAAACTGAGGGACTTGGAGGAATGGGGGTGGAGGAATGGGAGAGCCTGGTGGTGGGTACCGGGGACACCTAAAGCATGGAGCACTGGGTGTGGGGAATGGGGAATGAATCTTGGAAAACTGGAAAAAAAAATTTAGTAATAATAAAAAATATATATATATATTACATATAAATAAATAGTATATAATATAAATACTATATATGAGATGTCATCATAGAACATTGAGTTTGAGTCCTTATCATAGAATAATGAAACATTTTTACAACTTTTTTTTTTAACTGCATGTAAATGATGAATATTGGGCAGTTTTCAGAGTTTACCGTGTTAGCACCACATAATTTTAAATGACTATCAAAATGTTTAATTACCCAGCATGCTTATGAAGAAGGATGCCTCCTTTATTAATATAAATATAAATTACCAAGTTACTTTAGAATGCAGTCACGTTAAAATTTTAATATCTTCCACACTTGAATTCTAGGTCAAGATAACTAAACGGCTACATAAATTTATATCCTCTTCCTATGACTATGCTAAAGGGATAATATAAATGCTTTTTAATTAATCACATCAATCACAATTTGTAAGGATCAGGGACAGAGTTTTGAGCTAATACCTGAATGAGCATAATTACAAGGAGAGGACAGAGCTCTGACTGCACTCCCCAACCTTCACCACAGTAAGGGGTGGTGCCCCTCCTATGCAGGGCCTGAAGGGAGAACTCTGACTTCCTGGCCTGTCTTGAGATAAACAAGGTGGTTTCTCTCCCCAGGGGAGTCAGTGGGCAGAATTAGGACTTCTATCTTCCTTCTGCAGTAAGAAGGAACTGCTTTCTGCATCAGTAGAGCCTATTGGAAGAACTCTTTATTTCCACACTCTATCCATGCAGGAATGAGATGGTACACTTGCCCCTCCTCGGGTGGTTCTCGGGATACCGTGGGATGGAGTCTTATCATCTGGATAACAAACAAGAGTGGCAGACCAAAGTAGCATTGCACACACTTTATAAACTAAATTAACATTTGAAACACAGCCCACAGAAGTGAGCCAGGATGTGTACTCTGAATCTAAACAGGTTGACTACGTGCTAAAATAAAAAAAATAAATAATTAGAAAACAGTCATAAAATAGAACACTAAAAATGTCCGGGAAACTGTCCAAAATTACTCATCATGCAAAAACCAGGAAAATCTAAATTTCAATGAGAAAATATAGTCAACAGACCGCAATGCCAAAGGACAAGGAATTTGGAATTTTTAGTTAAGAAATGCTCTAGGAAGCAATTATGAATACTCTCAGAACAAATAAAAATAGACTATCTCAGCAAAGAAATAAAAAAATGTGAAAGAGGAAACAACCAGAAATTTTGAACTTAAAACCTTCATAGGGAAAGATCAATAACAGGATGCAAATGGCAAAGAAATTCGTGAACTGGAAGTTACTTCAATAAAAATTGTGAACAACAAGGAAAAGTAGACTTTTTAAATGATATGAACCTCAAAGATTTGTGAGACAATAAAAGGAGATATACATGTTAGTGGAGTCGCCAGAAATGAAAAAAGAATGTGGGGCTGAAAAAATATTTAAATGAATAATGGCTGCAAACTTTCCAAATTTGTCATAAGACATAACTCTATAGTTTCAGGAAGCTCAGAATATCCCAAAGAGGATAATCTCAAGGAAATCCTACACCCAGACACATCAGATTCAAACTTCTGAAAATTCAAGACAAAAAAAAAAAGCTTTAAAATGGCTAGTGAGAAAAGAACACCTGATTGTTCTTCAGAAACCACAGAAGCCAGAAGAAAATAGCTAACTAGTTGTCAATGCTAAGAAAAAAAGCCTGCCAACCCATAACACTGAATTGAGTGAAAAGATCCATTAGGAGTAAGGGTGAAACAAAACATTTTCAGACAAGGGGCACCTGGGTGGCCCAGTCGGTTAAGTGTCTGATCTCAGGGTCCTGAGACTGAGCTCCAAGTCATGCTCTGTGTTCAGCGTGAAATCTGCTTGAGCTTTGCTCTTCTTTTTCCTCTGCCCCGACCCCCTGCACTCTCTTTCACTGAAATAAATAAACCCTTAAAAATTTTTTTTCAGACAAAAGAACTTAAGATAATTTATCACCAGATTGGCCCCAAAAAGAATGGTGAAAGGAAATTCTTATTAAAAAAACAAAACAATAACGACAACAAAAAAATGAAGTGGAAGAACTCTTAGGACATCAGGAATGAAGAAAGAGCAAAGAAAAATATAAACATATCATATGTATGGTTAAATGCAATAAAGTATTCTTTGCCTCTTGAGCTTTAAAAATTATATATGACATTTAAAAGCAACACTTATGAGCAGGTTCTGAATATGTATAAAGAAAATATCTAGGGGTGCCTGGGTGGCTCAGTGGGTTAAGCCTCTGCTTTCAGTTCAGGTCATGATCTCAGGGTCCTGGGATCGAGCCCTACATAGGGCTCTCTGCTCAGCAGGGAGCCTGCTTCCCCTTCTTTCTCTGCCTGCCTCTCTGCCTATTTGTGATCTCTCTCTCTGCCAAATAAACAAATAAAATCTTTAAAAAAAAAGAAAAAGAAAATATCTAGACAACTATGCTATAAAGGGAGGGGGGTAAAAGGGCCCAAATGGTGGTTGGAATATCTATATTACAATCTACACAGCAAAATGTTCTATTACTGGATGGTGAGAAGCTAAACATATGTATTTTAATCCCTAGAGCAACCCCTAGAAAAAGAAGTAATAAATAAAGATATACTAAACACTAGATGGTGGCTCCTGGGTGGCTCAGTTGGTTAAGCAACTGCCTTCGGCTCAGGTCATGATCCCGGAGACCAAGGATCGAGCCCCACATCAGTGCCCCGCTTGGCGGGAAGCCTGGTTCTCCCTCTCACACTCCGCCTGCTTGTGTTCCCTCTCTGGCTGTGTTTCTCTCTGTGAAATAAATAAAAAATCTTAAAAAAAAAAAAAAGATATACTAAACACTAGAGTTAACTCAAAATGGAATCCCAAAGAATGTTCAAGAAACATAGGAAAAGGGAAACAGATTAAAAAATAATAAATAAATAACAGAAATAACTGAGTATACAAATAATAAAATGACAGACTTAAATCCCAATTACATCAACTGTAAATTGCACACAAATTAAAATGTAAGAGTAGTTTGGATATACTTATAAAAATTAAGAGTTTGTAGGGGCACCTGGGTGGCTCAGAGGGTTGAGCCTCTGCCTTCAGCTCAGATCATGATCTCAGGGTCCTGGGATCGAGTCCCACTTCAGGCTCTCTGCTCAGTGGGGAGCCTGCTTCCCCTTCTTTCTCTGCCTGCCTCTCTGCCTATTTGTGATCTCTCTCTGTCAAATAAATAAATAAAATCTTAAAAAAAAAAATTAAAGAGTCTGTATATAATTGAATAATTCCACATGTAGAAATCCCAGAAAGAAATAACCATATACATGGCAAAAATATATACACAAAGATGTTATTTTACAGAACTCTATTGGTAAACACTGATTATAATGTAAATGTTAAGATGAAATTAACAAAATATATATAGTTATTGTTACATTCGAACAAAGGAGTACAAGGTAGATCGGTATATATTAGCATAAATAATGCCAATAGTTAGGGAAAAAATACATTACAGAACAAGAAGTACCATACCATCCCAATGTTTCTATAAATTATATATAGTAGGTTTACCTATATTTCTAAGAAAAAAGTTTGGGAAGATACACATAAGTCATTTATTATGATTGTCTATATAGGCAGAACAGCAATGAATTTTCATTCTCTACTTTGAACATTTTAATAATGTTTGAACTTGTTTTACTAAAAGCATTTACAATGTTAATAATAATTAAATAACCAAAAAACATTCCTATTTTGGAAAAAGTAGTCTAATGATAGAAAAATAATTCATGGGGCGCCTGAGTGGCTCAGTCACTGGGCGTCTGCCTTGGGCTCAGGTCATGATCCTGGAGTCCCAGGATCAAGCTGCACATCAGGCTCCCTGCTCAGCGAGAAGCCTACTTCTCCCTGTCTCACTCTCCCTTCTTGTGTTCCCTCTCTAGCTGTGTTTCTCTCTGTCAAATAAAAAAAAAGAGAATCAAAAGAAAGGTGAAAGAAGGAAGGAAGGAAGGAAGGAAGGAAGGAAGGAAGGAAGGAAGGAAGGAAGGAAGGAAGGAAGGAAGGAAGGAAGGAAGAAAGAAAGGAAGAAAGAAAGAAAGAAAAGAAAGAAAATTCATCATGGTAAATAACTTGCAAACATCCTTGTTCAAGTTTAAAGACCAAAAATGTCACTGGATGGGAGAGAGTTGGTTTCAAATGTTGGAATGCAGGATCAGGAAACAAAAAAAGGTGGGGCTGGTACTTGTGGTTTTTGCACTTTACTGTCTAAAAAACTCGGGATTTGACAATAATTTTGTGCTTAAAACATGTAAGCGTCAGGCACCTGGGTGGCTCAGTGGGTTAAAGCCTCTGCCTTCAGCTCAGGTCATGATCTCAGGGTCCTGCGATTGAGCATCTGGCTCTCTGCTCAGCAGGGAGCCTGTTTCCTCCACTCTCTCTACCTGCTTCTCTGCCTACTTGTGATCTCTCTGTCAAGTAAATACATAAAATCTTTTTTTAAAAAACATGTAAGGGTCTAACAGAAACGAAAGCTAATACTTTTTTTTAATCAATAGATTGACAGCAACTGGAGAAGATTTTTGGTTCCAATGAGTGTGTTTTCCCTATTTACTCAGAGACAGATGAAAGCACTGGGACACTCACAGCAAAGCAGCCAAGAGCAATACATGTTTTGAGCGGAAAGTGTTCACTTAGTTGTCTTCTCTCAAGCAGCCAGAGGAATGCTGAGAGCACAGAGACCCTGAGCCGTCTGGGGGTATCCCCAGTAGTGGTAATATCATTTCCAGGTGAAAGAAGTGAAAGAAGAGAGGAACATCTCTGTTCTATAACACTTTTCCTAATGTAATCAACAAATATTTGTCTGATACCAAAGAACCTTGATGTCAGGTCCTTAGAATCCAATCTGGAAATAGTAGAAATACTTTGATGGTAAACATGATATGGTGGTGTGAAAATCTGACCTTAAATGTCAGGTGGGGAGTTTCTGACAGGTGGGTTTGCTCCAAAGAATGATTAGGTAAATGCTTGGAGGAACAGCAGGAAAGAGAGAGAATATAGTGAGAATGTAGAGAGAATATAGAGAGAATGTGCAATAAGGCAGAGAAGGAAAATCTGTGCAATAACAAGAAGGTAAGCGAGCATCAAAAAATTGAAGACAAAAAAGAAAAAAAAACAACAAGGGGAAGACTCAAAGCGGAGGAGATGTTAGAGAGGAAGGAAAATAATGTAGAACCGAGATGTGTCCAGCTCTTTATACTGAATCAAGCAGTAGAAGGTAATAGAACTTATTGTTATGAATTTTTCTTAAGTATGTGAAGTGAAAAACAAAGGATAGACATATAAATACTGAACTAGAATTAGAAGGAAAAATAAAAAATTAAATTGTATATATCTAAAAAGAGATTTCTTTTTTTAAGATTTTTTATTTATTTGACAGAGAGAAAAACAGCTAGAGAGGGAACACAAGCAGGGGGAGTGAGAGAGGGAGAAGCAGGCAGGGAGCCCAATGTGGGACTCGATCCCGGGTCTCTGGGATCATGACCTGAGCCGAAGGCAGTCGCTTAACCAACTGAGCCACCCAGGCACCCCAAAAGAGATTTTTTTAAAAGAAAAAAATGTTACTATTGCCAGAAAGAATTTACTCTAGTTCTTTACTACAACTGCCAGGCATAAAGATGTTGACTCAGCCCTACCCCCTGGAATTAGGTACTAACGGGTAAAAGTGTTTGCCCCTATCCCTGATAGAACAAATCTCTAGCAACCGGAAAACCAGGTACCATCTCTCTATCACATGAATGCAGCCTCTGAGACAGCAAAGTCTTTGTTTTTTGCCCCGTAAAAATTGCATCTATCTATCTATTTATTATTACTGTT
This sequence comes from Spilogale gracilis, assembly GCA_004023965.1. NCBI lineage: Eukaryota > Metazoa > Chordata > Mammalia > Carnivora > Mephitidae > Spilogale > Spilogale gracilis. The sequence continues at coordinate 6,739 of PITA01013119.1, forward strand.
ATCAGTAATTCCATATCCTTTCAAGGACTACAATTCCAGTCTTAAAGAATACACCAAAGTAAGGGAAAACTAGCAGGAAAGTATAGTGATCTGGCTTGTGTATTTACCTTACAAAATGAACTGAAGGTTATATTTGCAGATTACATGATACTATACATAGAAAATCCTAAAGACTTCAATACAAAGCTATTAGAATAAATAAATTCAGTAAACTTGCAGGATATAAAATTAATATATAAAAATCAGTGCATTTATATCCACTAATAATGAAAGAGCAGAAAGAGAAATTAAGACAACAGTCCTATTTATAATTAAACCGAAAAGAACAAAATATCTAGGAATAAACTTAATGAGGAAGGTGAAAGACCTATACTCTGAAAACTTTAAAATACTGATGAAAGAAATTGAAGATGACACAAACAAATGGAAAGATAGTCCATGCTCATGGACTAGAAGAATAATTTTGTTAAAATATGGTTCTTACCCAAAGCAATCTACAGATTCAATGCAATCCCTATCAAAATACCAACAACACTTTTCACAGAGCTAGAATAAATAATATTAAAATTTGTATGGACCCACAGAAGACCCCAAGTATCCCCAAGCAATCTTGAGAAAGAAGAACAAAGCTGGAGGTATCACAATCCCAGATTTCAGGTATACTACAATTCTGAGTAGTCAAAACAGAAATAGACATGTAGATCAATGAGACAGAATAGAGAGCCCAGAAATAAACCATGCTTATATGGTCAGTTAATCTATGACAAAGGAGGAGGCAAAAATACATAATGGGGAAAGGACAGTGTCTTCAATAAATGGTGCTGGGAAAACTGGACAGTCACATGCAAAAGAAGGACATGGGACCTCTTTCTGACACTATACACAGATATAAACTCTAAATGGATGAAAGAGCTCAAAATGGATTAGATGTAAGACCTGAATTTATAAAACTTCCAAAGGAAAGCATAGTCGGTGATTTCTTTGACATCAGCTGTAGAAACATTTTTTTAGCTATGTCTCCTAAGGCAAGGGAAACAAAAGCAAAAATAAACTAATGGGACTACACCAAAATAAAAAGCTTTGCACAGCAGACAATGTCATAAAAAAGGCAACATAGTGAATGAGAGAAGATAGCTACAAATGATATATACAGTAAGGAGCTAATATCCACATAAATAAAGAATTTATATGAGTCAATACCAAAAAACAAATATTCTAATTAATAAGTTGAAAGGGAACCTAAATAGACATTTTTCCAAAGAAGACATACAGTTTAACAGACACATGAAAAGATACTCAACATCACTCATCATCAGGGAAATGCAAACCAAAACCACAATGAGATATCACTTTACACGTGGTAGAATGGCTAGAATAAAAAAGAGAAGAAATAACATGTGTTGGAGAGGACATGGAGAAAGAAAGCTTTGTGCCCCATTGGTGGGATGCAAATTGGTGCAGCCTCTGTAGAAAACAGTATAGAGGCTCCTCAAAAAATTGAAAATAGAACTGCGCATGATACAAGAATTCCACTACTAGAGAAAAAGAAAACTAAAACACTAATGTGAAAAGATACATGCACCCCAATGTTTACTGTGGCAATATTTACAATAGCCAAGATATGGAAGCAACCTAGTGTCCATTGATACATGAATAGAAAAAGATGCGGGACACACACACACACACACACACACACACACACACACACACTCAGCCATAAAAAAGAATGAGATCTCGCCATTTGTGACAACATGGATGGAGCTAGAGGGTATTATGCTAAGTGAAATAAGTCAGCAGAGAAAGCCAAATACCATATGATTTCACTTATATATATGGAATCTAAAGAAAAAAGAACAAATGAATAAAATAACAAATAAACAAAAAGCAGAAAGAGATCCATAAATACAGAAAGCAAACTTGTGGTTGCTACAAGGGAGGAGGTGAGAGGATAGGAAGATGGGCACAATGGGTGAAGGGAAGTGGGAGATACAGGCTTCCAGTTATGGAAAGAATAAGTCATGGGAGTAAAATATACAGCATGGGGAATATAGTCAACGGTATGATGACAGTTGAAAGCTGACAGATAGTAGCTACACGTGTGGTGGGCATAGCATAATGTATGAACTTACTGAGTTGCTATGTTATATCCCTGAAACTATGTAAGTTTTGTATCTTTTATACTTCAGTAATTAAAAAAAACCCTATAGGTTGGACCAATATATGAATATAAGAAATATACTTTGAGGGATCGCCTGGGTGGCTCAGTTGGTTAAGCGGCTGCCTTCAGCTCAGGTTGAGATCTCAGGTTCCTGGGATTGAGTCCCGCACTGTACTCTCCTCAGAGGGGTCCTGCTTCTCCCTCTCCCTCTGCTGTTCCCCTGCTTGTTCTCTCCTCTCTGTGTCAAATAAATAAAATCAGAAAGAAAGAAAGAAAGAAAGAAAGAAAGAAAGAAAGAAAGAAAGAGAGAGAGAGAGGGAGGGAGGGAGGGAGGGAGGGAGGGAGGGAGGAAGGAAGGAAGGAAGGAAGGAAGGAAGGAAGGAAGGAAGGAAGGAAGGAAGGAAGACTGAAGCAAAATGCCTGAATAAAGAAAGCATCTAGGGGCGCCTGGGTGGCTCAGTTCGTTAAGCAGCTGCCTTCAGCTCAGGTCATGATCCCGGAGACCCGGGATCAAGTCCCACATCAGGCTCCCTGCTAGGCGGGAAGCCTGCTTCTCCCTCTCTCACTCCCCCTACTGTGTTCCCTCTCTGGCTGTTTCTCTCTGTCAAATAAATAAAATCTTTAAAAAAAAAAAAAAAAAAAAGAAAGCATCTAGAGCGCTATAACTCCTTACATATTTTTACATATACTAATGAATTCACTAAGAGGATGGGGCATGGAATGCTCCATACTCCAGTGCTCTGAAAAAATGAAGCAGGGACAAGTGAGATAAAGTATTAGGGTTTCAAGTAAGGTGTAGAGTAAAGGCCTCAGAAAGAGTGTTTTTAACACTAAAACCAGAAGGTCCTCAGACATTGGCTGTTGTGTTCTAAAATAAAAAGGTATTATCCACGTACTCCATATATAAGCAAATTATCATTCATATAACAATCATATATAAAGGAAAATAGACCTCAATATTTAAAATTACCCAAAACATATAGCATGTATATTCTAAGTGAATAAAATTCTGGAATGCATATTTCAGCTGAATGAAAGATGAATCAAAATAAAATACTCAAGAGAGGAGAAGTTGAGCAGGATGATAAGTACTAAATCCTTTCATAGAGAGAATAAAGGATGCATAATTATAAATGTGTTCAAAGATAAATACCAATAAAAATGTTTATTCAAAAAGCATGTATATCAAGAAAATATTGAAGCAAAAGAATAACTGATAGATCTTGTTCTAAAAAATCAAAACAAACAATAAATTCATAACAACCAAAGTAATATGGTATTTAAAAAGGACAAGAAAAGGGACACCTGGGTGGCTTAGTATGTTGTGTCCAACTCTGATTTTGGCTCAGGTCATGATCTCAGGGTAGCGGGATGGAGACACAAGTCAGGCTCTGTGCTATGTGTAAAGCCTGCTTGGGATTCTCTCTCATCCTCTTCCTTTGCCCCTTCTCCCCCCCTTTCTCTCTCTCTCTAAAACAAACCAACAAACCAACAAACAAAAAGACAAGAAAAGTAGCAGAAGAAAATCAAGTCCAGAAAAAAAGACAAGTTCACATTAGAATGTAGTGTATGATCAAAGTGGTTTTTAAAATTAGTGGATAAAAGATACAACATTCAGCCTAGGGCAATTAGCTAAGACGTAGAATAAAAAATAAATCAGGTCTCTATAATTTGTAGCAGATAATCAAACCAAAGACCCAAATATCTTTTTTAATAAAAAGCCTAAAATATTAAATAAAATAAGGGGAAATATTTGTTATATTCTTGACATAGTGATAGCTAACTTTAAATAACATATACATCCTAGACTCAGTAAAGAAAAATAATGACATAATCAACCACATAACAATTATAAGATGGGGGCACCTGGGTGGTTCAGTTGGTTAAGCCACTGCCTTCAGCTCAGGTCATGATCCTGGAGTCCCTGGATCGAGTTCCGCATCAGGCTCCTAGCTCCGTGGGGAGTCTGCTTCTCCCTCTGACCTTCTCCTCTCTTATGCTCTCTCTCACTCACTCTCTCTCTCTCTCAAATAAATAAATAAATAAAATATTTAAAAAAAAATTATAAGTCTCAGGTGCTTGGGTGGCTCAGTGGGTTAAAGCCGCTGCCTTCGGCTCAGGTCATGATCTCGGGGTCCTGGGATCCAGGCCCGCATCGGGCTCTCTGCTCGGCAGGGAGCCTGCTTCCTCCTCTCTCTGCCTACCTCTCTGCCTACTTGTGATCTCTCTCTGTCAAATAAATAAATAAAATCTTAAAAAAAAAATTATAAGTCGGGGTGCCTGGGTGGCTCAGTTGGTTAAGCGACTGCCTTCACTCAGGTCATGATCCTGGAGACCCGGGATCGAGCCCCGCATTGGGCTGCCTGCTGGTAGGGAAGCCTGCTTCTCCCTCTCTCACTCCCCTTGCTTGTGTTCCCTCTCTTGCTGTATTTCTCTCACAAATAAATAAATAAAATCTTTTAAAAAAAATTATAAGTCTCGGTTGTGTGGAAGATATAAGGTTAAAAGACAAATTTCAAATCACTTCTACCCCCACATTACATGATTATCTACAACATACAAAAGAACACTTAAACAAAAAATTAAATAACCTGTTACATAAGTAGGCAAAATATAGGCGATTTAAGGGGTATATAAGGGATGTACAGATTTGCTGGGATGCTAGAGGACTGTGCATCAGAACTTGGCAGAACTAAGCATGTTTGGCAAAGGACACACAGCAAAGCCATGTTATAGGAGGAGTTGGCCATCATCTCTATATGCCCCCTCCATCTTCACATCCTCAGGTAAGAAGGGTTGTTGGGCAAGTAAGCACCTGGTAAGCTGATCACATGCTTTTCCCTGGCTCTAGTGAGAGGCAGAATGAGGAAGGATCTGAGGCATTGGCTTTCAGAGTAGAAGGTAGTAGCAATGGGAAAGAGAGAAGGAGAGAATAAATGAAAGAAGGAAAGATACTAATAGCATTGAAAATCTATTCCTTGTCAGGACTTTTCCTAGGTTCTTCTACATAATTACCATATTTCATCTTCATCGGTATTCATTCCACGGCATGGTTTGGTGTCTATTATCTTGAGGGATGTAGTCCCTTTGCCTCTGTATGCAAGGAAACCTGCAGGGTCCCTGGAGACCAATAAGTGGATCTAGAAATGCCAAGAGCCCATAAGGCTTTCTTTCAGTCTCAGTGAGCAAGAACATGGCTTACATTTCAGCCATGCATGCCAACAAATTGCCTACAAAAATAATTCATATGGAACAAGTTCTGTCTCAGTGCTCTATAGCTTAGCAGCAGGCCCCACAAGCCATTCCTCAGGTGAAATCGGTGAGGAACCAGAAGAAACTACTGGACATCAGGCCCTTCTTTTCCCCAGCACTACCTTATCTAGACTCCTTCAGTGATTGGTTAGGAATGAAATTTCAAATTGGAGTAAATATATATATATTTTTTAAATTCTGAATCCAAGTGGGTCTGGGCTTCCAGAGAATCAGTACAATTAAAGAAAAATAAATCACAGTTTCTTTGTAAAATGAAATGTAGTGTTAATAAATGTTGGCCTCTGTCCAGAAGGAAATCTATAAAGAAGGAAGGATGTCAGGAAGCAGAGAAAGAGAAACTAACGGTGTTGGTTTAATACTCTACTGATGCTGCTTTGTAATACTTAATAATTTTGAACTCACTCCTACTTCAAGTGTAAGCATAGGTGTGGAAAATGGGGAGGGGGCTAAATACCCCAGCATTCGACCTCTGTGTTGGCCTTCTCTCTATAACCCCTCAACTTTATCCACGGTGCTTCCAGTTTCTTAACTCCATATCCTCACTCTCATTCCTTGGTGCACATTAAAACTTTGAACTCTTGTCTGCCAAGTCTGTGGGGAAAGTCATATTCTTTAGAAATACAGAATGGGATGATTAGCTTTTCATATTCCCCCACATCCTCAAATGCTCAAGAACATCCTTCCTTAGTGACCAGGACCAGGTTCACGGGTATACAAACTGTATAATCGCAAGGAACCTCATACTTAGAAGGTCCTTATGTTGTTGTTGTTGTTGTTGTCGTCGTCGTCGTTGTTGTTGTTTTTAAGTGCCGTTAACATCATACTGACATTCCTAATAATTTTTTAACAAGGGGCTCTGCAAATCATGTAGCTGGACCTGCCAGTGAGTCTGGGCTTTTAAAAGACCATTCCACCAACAAAAACTCAAAGATGCTTCATAATCTAGTATTGCTAAATGTGGTGTGAGCCTACTTTGCCTTATTAACAAGGGGAGTGTTAATTCTCTATCTCTACTATCCCATTTGCTCCCTTTCAGGCAGAAGCAAAACTCTTTGTCAAGGTAGGATTGTTAACATGAGTACAAATCTCACATTTAGGACAAAGCCTGGGTGGGACCAGGCCCCTTGGGAGCAGCAAAGACCAAGAGAGAAAGAACAGACCATGCTCAAGCACTCCCTCTGCTCAAGACCCGATCCCACATCACAGACAAAGGAGGAAGGAAGATGGCCCTGTATATCCTCCTGTCCACCCAGGCCAGCTGCCTAAGAGGACAGAGATAGCAGATGACCACCCCTCCACGGTCCAAGCAATGCTAGTGTAAAAAGCAAGTCAGATTGGGGTCTCGGGACAAACAATGATGTTTATTATTGATCCCAAATTACATCCCAGTGACCACACAATTGATGTCCTATATAAACTGCATGATCTTGCAATAGCCTAGGTAGCAGCATGTAAGACAAATGTATACTCAATACAAAGGACAGATGAGTTTTAATGCACATGAATGTGAACTTACCATCCAGTAAAGTTTCACGACATACTTTCCATAGTTATTGAATAAAGGCATGTGACCTTTCACAGCCTTGCACAGAGAATAGATGTGTTCCCAGGGCTTCCAGATGAGAGGAGGAGGTTCCCCTGCATTCCCTTTAAAATAATTGTTCAAAGTAGCTCCATTGAATATCTTCCACACTGCATAGATTTCACTGATAATCCATCTCATCAGCTACAGACAAAAGCCATTAGTAGTATTGGATTACCTTAGTAGTATTGGATTTTCTGAAATAATCATCTTGCGTTTTACTTCCTGGTTTATAAGAAGATCATTAGTGTTAATCAGTTGCTCTTCAATTGTTGGTACTGTAATTTAGGTGGGAAACCAGTCAAAAACCTACTTCCAATCTACTTTTTCGTATTAAATTCTACTTGTAATGTGCTCCACATTTTGATTTCTAACCTACAGAATAAAGTCATAGTTCTTGCCTTTGTTGTCAGGAAATATAGTCACAATACAGGCTAAAAAGCCTTTACATTAAACACACTCAGCTAAGAGCTGTCTTCCAGAGTAAACTATCAATGGTTTGACATTGACCTCCTTTTGACATTGACCTTCATTTCAGCTCTGTGTGTGTGTGCGTGTATGTGTCTGTGTGACACAGAAAGAGAGAGAGAGAAGAGACAGAATGAATGCTTCCAAGAGCTGTGATGATTTTATTTTGGAATCAACGTTTTATAAATGATTAGGCTATCCTTCTATAATGTTGAGAAGTTTGCAAAGAAAATGATCTCTTCTATATCAGTAGGGTCAGCTATACAAGGAATGAGATATGAGAAAGAAAATTGCACACATGATTCAATATCCTCTGTCTTATATTTTATATGCCAATCTGCAGTTCCAGAAGTGCTCTAAACAAAACCCTGCTTGCAGAATTTTCAGCCAGCGACAAGGCACAGTGGGGAGTCAAGCTTCCAAGCAGAAACAGAGACCAGGACTTGAATCTTCCCTCAGATCCTTCTGCTCTGGGGCATGTCACTTCACCATCTCTAAATTGTAATTTATGTAATGCAGTCTGTAAAGTGCAGATTATGCTATCTATTTCTCAGCATTTTGTAGGGAATAGAAACAATGTATAAAAAAATCTCTGGCCCAGAGGGTGTTAAGTAAAGACATTACCTTAGTAGTATTGGATTTTCTGAAATAATCGTCTTGCGTTTTACTTCCTGGTTTATAAGAAGATTAACTACTTGAGACTAACCTTATAAGATTTATGATTTCCTTAATTACGTCATCTAGGACATTTCTTCAAGTTTAGTTTAGTTGAAAAAGAAAGGTAAATCAAGTATCTTCCTGTATGTGTATCTGGGAATTTTGCTATAGAATATTTTATACTTTCTTAAAAAATGAAAAGCTGAATATTTTATACTAAAATATAAAGTATGAAACAATTCAAAGATACTTTATACTAATTAGTACAATCTGGTTGAAGAAAGAAATGTTTTGACTTTAATATTGGTCAAGATACTTAACAAAGACAAAGTGTTTGAATCAATAATGACTATTAATTCTGACGGGGACAGAATTTTTTTCTGGGAGAAAATAATTTTCAATAAAATGCCCTGCTTCTGGTATAACCGTCTTAGGGAAGTGGAACAGGGTCTGCTTCTGACAGAAAACCCAGAGTGGAGAGGTAGAGGTGCTTAATAAGATTTTTCCCTGCATTAGCAAGTCAATAACATCGGGACTCCTGCCCCTTGTGTACCGCTTGATCAAGTTCCAAGCAACTTCAGGTCAATTGCTAGGCACGTGCATCAAGAGGAGAAATGCCCAGATCATGAGATCCCAGAGTCTATGGGCAGGGGAATATGGGCACAGCAATGCTAATGCTAACATTTTCCCACCATTTGCTCATTAAACTCAACTGAAGAGGCTTCTATTCCTCTTTGAATGTCGGGCTTATAAAATACTCAGTTATTTCAAAACTTAGAGGTGAGCAAGGGAGAACTGAAATCAACGGTCTGGGAATTGGTTTAAGCAGGTCTGGAAGGTATTTTGCAGTCAGGCTTCAGATAAAACTTCCCTACATACCTCACTGCAGAATAAATGTTCATTTGCTGAAAACAAATCAAACAGGATTTCATTTTTCACAACTACTGGAGCCTGAAATTAAAAATAGATGTTAAAAGAGATATTACTCCTTAGGAAAAATAAAGGAAATACCTGAATGAAATATAGTTTCCTGGGATATAAATAAGTCAAACCTGATCTCATTTTTCACAACCAGAGGAATTAAAAGAAAAAAATAAGTAAAGCTCATTATTCCATAAGATAACCCTGTTAGAGCTACGGGTCGATATTCACTTAATAATGTAATATATATCATACATAGTATTTTCATATACAAATGAAATGTAAGATACAATATATGCAGATGATCTCAGCATGCATACACACACAATCCGAGAGTTTAAAAAACGATTTGAAATTTAAATTAACCTTTCAAGTTAAACCTGAAGCTTAGTTAACAGATGCTAGCAGAAAAATATCCTCATACCTTTGATAAAAAATATTAGGTACGACAGCTTTTTAAAATCTTGCCCAATTTCAAATCCTCTTATCTTTTTTAAAAAATCATATGGTCGCCATTATTTAATTGGCATATATCTAAAGATGCTTTTATATATTTAGGCCACTAAGGAATAAACATAATAAGGGAAAATATGATTTATAAAAGTTTTTTAAAATGTGTTACAATTCATAGCAAGCTTATATACTTAACATATAACATTAACATAAATATGGTTTTGATTAATAAAATATATTTTCATGGAAACTAATGTCATCAACTACTCTCAATCACATATATAACTAGCATCTTGAAAACTCAATAAAATATTTCTTTGTCTGAGAAAAATTAACCCCAAACTACCTTGAAGTCCTGAATTGACTCTTAGTTTATAATTTATGATCATAGTAAGTTACATATAGATATTATATAAAATATTTTATAGAAAAATGTATATTTTAAATTCTGGTTTGGCTAATTACACTTCTAAAATACCAATACTCTTTGGCAAGTACCAATGTACATTAAAATTGATTATAGATTAAATATTGAATAACAAAAATTTGAGGAGTGAAACTTAATAGTCGTCTGCCAATCAATATAAGGTAGAAACTGATGGTGTATAAAAGACAGAAATATTAAGGTAGAAGTCTCTTCGGAGGTCTCTATTCTCTATACCTGTACTTGAGACAGAATACATCATCAGACATCTTACATCTGTTCAATATAATCATCACTCAAGGACCTGAACTATCCATACCTGATTCTCAGAAATTAACAAATCTGATCATTCTCTCAGTAGTCAGGGCTTGTTAACCTCCTCAGCTATGTAGCCCATGTTGATTCTGATATCTTAAATCCAGGCTTTTAAGTTGTTCATAATTTAGCTTCTCTCTGACTTAAATCGTGTCCACTGACTTCATATTTGCTTAGAGTAGAGTAAATCTCACATAGGAAAGATATTTTTTGCTAAATTTTTGTCTGAGCTTTCTAAATGCCCACATTTAAAGAGTTTCAATGTAGAATATATTTGCCACCATGTATCTAGACATTAAAACTTAGAAAACATTATTTTAAGACCTCCTAGTTAGCTAGACTTTCAGCTGTGGCCATTCTGGTCCATACTCCAAGAGGAGTCCATGCACAGGATCAAGAGAAAGAGGTCAGCCCAGAACAGAGGTGTTGAGATGAGCAGCACCATTACAATAAATGTAGTAAGAAGTTTTATCACAGGCAATGAATGAACTTACTTATAAAATAAGTGTTATCTCTCAGAACTAAGGTATGTTAAAAAGAAAAATAGATGGTGTCAAACTTTTCTACTTATTCACATTTGAAACACTCTCACTTTAGGGACTTAATACCCTTTATTTGTATGGAATGTAAACTCTGCACTTCCATTGCACAGAGCCTGAGTATTATTAATAATACACTATTATTAAGTACACTAGATTAACACCAAAGAAGTTATATTCTTCATGCCAGTATTATCTAACATTATAAGTGATTTAAAGCATGGTTCATGTACATTTGATTCGTTTAGAATATCTTACAAGTAGACATTCAATAAATATTCTGTTGAAATATATCTTATTTTTTCGTTTTACCAAATATCTTTGAATTTAGGATGATCTGACCTTCTCAGCTAGTAACAGTAATTGGAAATGTGGATAAATTGTATTTTCTTGCAATAGTAGTGGTGCTTATAAAAGCTAAAAATTTGAGGAATAAAATCACTTTGTGATTCACTGAGATTCAATGGATTGCATAATAAATGGAAGAATCAGCTCCTTCGCAACCATATGATTAACACTAGATATTCTAGCCTACTGGTTTTCCATGCATTAAATGAAAATGATAGGAGATTCATAAAGGAAAAAAGGAATTAATGATAATTAGACCCTTGGAAACAGCAAATATATTCAAACTAACCACTCTTAAAAACACAGACCAGTGGATCTAAAGTTTTCTAATACATTTAAAATGTTTCTCTGGTTATGTCCACATCAATGTGGTTCAAGTGGCCGGGTATTGAGTCCAGAAATGAAAATGGCCCTTGGAAAATGCTTCAAGAATACCCAGAACGCAGGGAGCCAAGTACCAATCTCCTTGGCTAGAAAATTAATGCTAATAAACACCAGAGTAAACAGATCTTCAGGCCACATAAGTTCCTGCTAAGCAGCTGTAAAGGGAAATTCTCAGTCAGAAATTAAGGAATTACTTCCCACACATTTTAGGCTCTCCTTTGATATCATGTAAGAAAAGAGAAAACTCAAGATTCTGAACAAATTTTCAATATTCTCTTGGGCGCCAGTATAAGTGATATTAAACTATGCTAATAAACATTTATTTCTATTAAATGCCAAAAAGTAATTCCTTCTTCTTACTGAATATCATGGGAAAAATTTACCCTACCTTGTTTTTAAAATGAGAATTTTAACTAGGACATTATAGCCCACAGTTGACATGTATTTTTGTTTGATAGTGAAAATATTTCTTACCCGATTAATCAAAAAATCCTGTGGACGTTTCCAGGAATAAATTTTCAATGATGGTGGTAATTCAATTTTTCCTTCAGGGTCTTCAAAAAAATGCTATATAAAAAAATATACTGAGGTTATTTTCTCCATACGATTCTAAAAAAATGAAAACAACTCAATCCTAATAAAAATTAGTGAGTATATAAATTCCATCAATAAATAGGCATTTATAGAGCAATTTGTGTAATTGCTCTCACAGCTAGTTCATGGAGTATTTGGTGAATACTGAAGTTAATAATATTGTATTTAATGAACAAAACCTTGCTTGTTGAGTAACATTTTATTGCAGGGGAAGCAGTCCAAACAAGCATAAGCTGCTTTGGAATGTGAGGTAGGTATGGTAGGAAAACAATTTAGATGGGCCAGATATGGACATATTTTACACTGAAAATATTGGGGATTTTTTTAAAAGATTTTATTTATTTATTTGACAGAGAGAGAGAGCTCACAAGTAGGCAGAGAGGCAGGCAGAGAGAGAAGAGGAAGCAGGCTGCTCACTGAGCAGAGAGCCAGACGCGGGCCTCGATCCCAGGACCCTAAGATCATGACCTGAGCTGAAGGCAGAGGCTTTAATTTAACCCACTGAACCACCCAGGCGCCCTATTGGGAATTTTTTACTTGAGTAGAGAAGATTTAAAAAATCATAAATATAATTGCATGCCAATGAAAGTTTTGTACCTTGGATCTAACTTTCATTTAATTTTTAAAACTAAACATGATATTTTGAGATAATTATAGATTCATACCTCATGCTGTGAAATAATAGACTTCCTATGTTTCTTCACTCGGTTTCTCCAGTGGGAAATCTTCCAAAGCCATGGTGCAATGTCACAATCAGGATACTGACATTGACACAGTCATGGTATAGAACATTCCAGCAGCACAAGGATCCTTCCTAGACCCTCTTATGGCCATGGCCACCCTCCCACTCCCTTACCACCTATTTAATCCCTACCACCCGGCAATCATTAATCTGCTCTCTTTTTGCCATTTCAATAATGGTATATGGGGGGTACCTGGGTAGCTCAGTTGGTTAAGCATCTGACCCCTGATTTTGGCTCAGGTCATGATCTTGGGGTCATGAGAACAAGCTCTGCTTTGGACTCTGTGCTCAGTGGGGAATCTGCTTGAGATTCTCACTCTCTCTCCCTCTGCCCCTTCCTCTGCTCTCACATGCATTCTCTCTCTCTCTCATAAATAAATAAATATTTAAAGAAAATAATGTTATATGAATGGAATCATGTAGCATGCAACCTTGTGGATTGGCTTTTTTCCCCTGTCTGCCTAATTCCCAGGATATTCAATTCATTCGAGCTGTCGCATGTATCAATAGTTTGTTTTGTTTATTGCTGAGTATTATTTCATGGTGTGGATATTTGTTTGTTTACCACCTGTCCATTGAAGGATGTTTGGGCTATTTCCAATATGGGACTATTACTTATAAAGCTGCTATAAGTTCTTATATGAAACATTTCTCAGAGATAGATGCCCAAGAATGTAATTAATTTATTAATTTTGGAGCCCTTAGTATGGATCAATTAGTGAGCTCTGGAGGAAGAAAAATAACCTAATGTCTACTCTCAAATGCTAGCAATATAGTAAATTAGACTTCACATAGCTACTATGTAAAACTTCTCACAGCTCCAAAGGTAGTTAAGTTGTGGGGATGGTCTTTACTGAAAATGAAAAAGGCTGGGAGTACAAAAACAATGCTGTAGGAATATAAACTATCCGCATTAAAAAAAAAAAAAAAAGGAGTACTAAATTTCACCTGAGTTAATAGTGACAAGGGCAAGTAAATACCATTTTGTGATTTTTATGGTAATCATATTTTTATCCTAATGCTAGTGTGACCTGAAAAATAGGTTCTATTTGAGGGCACTGTCCGAACTTTACACAAAGTGTCTATGTATATCTGGAGAATATTTAAGACACTGGAATACTTTGAAGGAAGACTAAGGCGATCCCAATATCTAGTCAAAATGATCAAAACATGAGTCCCTGAACATAGACTGAAGTTTCCAAGAGCCAAACTAGACTTCTGGGGTTGCCTCATGTTGTTGTTTTTTGTTTTTGTCTTTCCCTTACAAATATTAACTCAGTTATTTTAAATTCCCTTATTTGACAATTCCAAAATCAGAGTCACCCCAGTGGATCTATTATTTAATTTGTCCTCTTGTTTTTCAGCTACTTTGTCCTATTTCTTTTTGTGTGTGATAAATTCGGATTGTATGATAGGCATTGCATATAAAAATGTATACGGGCGAGAAATAATGACACCTTCCTCCAGAAAAGAGGATTTCATTCCTTTCTGGCAGGGAAAATACAAAATGAGTTTGACCCCATCAACACTGGGTCTCAGGATTTGATAGGGCTGATGTAGGTTTGGTTTTCCCTTAGCAACACAGAATGCTATAGCCATGTTGGGGTACTCACTGAAAAGTTGTAGTATCTGAGTCCCTTCACCTTGATATTACCCTAACATCCAATCTCTTGCCATAGCATCATGAAATATTTTGTTATTTAGCTTCCAAACTGTTTTTTACTCATTTTCTCAGCAGCAATATCTTCATGCATATAACTTAGGATTTGGGTAAATGTCTTGAAATAAAATTATACGGGAAAGTTTCAGATGGTTCTGTAATTACCTCCGGGATTTGGGTTCAAGTTCTGGCTGCTTTTGTAGCCCCACTCAATATCCTCTCTCTCTTCAGCCCAGAGAAACTGGCATAAGCCCCAAGCCACTACTTTCTGCTTGGCCTTTCATTGTCATGCCTTGAATTATTAAATGTCTTTCAAGAGAAAAAAAAAGGTAAATGAGAGCTTATCATATCATAATCTGGTATGATTCCCTTTTCCCCCATGTTAAGTTAGTGGTTAATGGTAATCTTTCCACATCATTTGCCTAAGGTGTATTTCTTATATCTACCTTACAATTCTTGCTTAAATAAATCTCTGTTGAACAGTAGTGGTGAGAGTGGGCATCCTTGTCTCGTTCCTGATCTCAAAGGGAAGGCTGTCAGTTTTTCCCCATTGAGAATGATATTTGCTGTGGGTTTCTCATAGATAGATTTTATGAGGTTGAAGAATGTTTCCTCTATTCCTATACTTTGAAGAGTTTTAATCAGGAACAGATATTGTATTTGTCAAAAGCCTTTTCTGCCTCAATGGAGAGTACCATGTGGTTCTTCTCTCTTCTCTTATTGATTTGTTCTATCACGTTGATTGATTTGCAAATGTTGAACCACCCTTTCATTCCTGGGATAAATCCCACTTGGTCATGGTGGATAATCTTTTTAATGTATTGTTGGATCCTGTTAGCAAGGATCTTGTTAAGAATCTTGACATCCATATTCATCAGAGATATTGGTCTGAAGTTTTCCTTTTTGATGGGGTCTTTGTCTGGTTTGGAGATGAGTAATGCTGGCTTCATAGAAAGAGTCTGAAGGTTTTCCTTCTGTTTCTATTTTTTGAAACAGCTTCAGGAGAATAGGTGTTATTTCTTCTTTGAATGTTTGGTAGAATTCCCCAGGGAATCCATCTGGTCCTGGGCTCTTGTTTTTTGGGAGGTTTTCGATCACAGCTTCAATCTCGTTACTAGATATAGGTCTATTCAGATTGTCAATTTCTTCCTGTTTCAGTCATGGACGTTTATAGGTTTCTAGGAATGTATCCATATCTCCTAGATTGTTAAACTTATTGACATATAATTGTTGATAGTAATTTCTGATGATTGTTTTTATTTCCTTGGTGTTGGTCATTATCTCTCCCCTTTCATTCATAATTTTATTAATTTGGGTCTTCTCCCTTTTCTTTTGGATTCGTTTGGCCAATGCTTTATCTATCTTGTTAATTCCTTCAAAGAACCAGCTTCTAGTTTCGTTGATGCGTTCTACTGTATCTCTAGTTTCTAGTTCATTGATCTCTGCTCTAATCTTAATTATTTCCCATCTTGTGTGTGGGGTTGGTTTAATTTATTGTTGATTTTCCAGTTCTTTAAGGTGTAATGATAGTTGGTGTATTTGGGATTTTTCAATTTTCCTGAGTGAGGCTTGGATGGCTATGTATTTCCCCCTTAGGACTGCTTTTGCTGTATCCCATAGGTTTTGGATTGATGTATCCTCATTCTCATTAGTTTCCATGAAGTGTTTCAGTTCTTATTTGATTTCCTGATTGACCCACAGATTCTTGAGCAGTATAGTCTTTAGCTTCCAAGTGTTTTATTTTCTTCTGAACTTTTTGTTGTGGTTGAGTTCCAGTTTCAAGGCATTGTGGTCAGAGAATATGCAGGGCATAATTTCAATCTTCTGGTATCAGTTGAGCCCCGATTTGTGACCTAGTATGTGGTCTATTCTGGAGAAAATTCCATATGTGCTCGAAAAGAATGAGTATTCTGCTGTTTTAGGGTGGAATGTTCTGAATATATCTATAAGATCCATGTGGTTCAATGTGTCATTCAAAGCTTTTGATTCTTTGTTGATTTTCTGTTTAGATGATCTGTCCATTGCTGAGAGTGGTGTGTTAAGATCTCCTACAATTAATGTATTCATATCAATATGACTCTTTATTTTGCTTAACAGTTGGCTTATATAGTTGGTTGCTCCCATTTTGGGGACATAAATATTTACAATTGTTAGATCTTCTTCATGCATTGACCCATTGAGAATGATGTAGTGTCCTTCTGTGTCTCTGACTACAGTCTTTAGATTAAAATACGATTTGTCTGATATGAGAATCGCTACCCTGGTTTTCTTTTGAGGTCCACTGGCATGAAAGATGGTCCTCCATTCCCTCACTTTCAATCTGGAAGTGCCTTTAGATTAAAATGTGTCTCTTGTAAACAGCATATGGATGGGTCCTGTCATTTTACCCATTCTGCAACCCTGTGCCTTTTTATTGGAGCATTTAGGCCATTCGCATTGAGAGCGATTATTGATAAATATGTTTTTATTGACATCATGTTGCCTGTGAAGTTCATGTTTCTATAGATTACCTCTGTAAATTTCTGTTCTGTGTCACTCTTGGGTTTGTTTGTTTGTTTGTTTGTTTTTATAGAGCCCCTCTTAGTATCTCTTGTAGTGCTGGCTTGGTGGTTGCATAGTGTTAGAAGTCCTAGCAACAGCAATCAGACAACAGAAAGAAATAAAAGGTATTCATCTTGGCATAAAAGAAGTCAAACTCTCTTTCTTTGAAGATTACCTGATACTCTATGTGGAAAACCCAAAAGACTCTACCCCCAAACTACTAGAACACATACAACAATTCGGTAATGTGGCAGGATACAAAATCAATGCACAGAAATCAGTTGTGTTCTTATACACTAACAATGAAAATATAGAAAGGGAAATCAGAGAATCCATTCTGTTTACTATAGCACCAAAAACCATTAGGAATAAACCTAACCAAAGAAGTTAAGGATCTGTACTCAAGGAACTACAGAACACTCATGAAAGAAATTGAAGAAGACACAAAAAGATGGAAGAGCATCCATGCTCATGGATTGGAAGAATAAACATTGTTAAAATGTCTATACTGCCCAGAGCAATCTATACTTTCAATGCCATTCCGAACAAAATTCCACCAACATTTTTCAAAACATTGGAACAAACAATCCTAAAATTTATATGGAACCGAAAAAGACCCTGAATTGCTAAGGAATTGCTGAAGAGGAAAAACAAATGTGATGTGGGGCATCACATTACCTGACTTCAGGCTTTATTATAAAGCTTTGATCACCAAGACAGCATGGTACTGGCACAAAAACAGAGAAATAGACCAATGGAATAGAGTAGAGAGTCCAGATATGGACCCACAAATCTATGGTCAAATCATCTTCGACAAAGCAGGAAAAAATATCCAGTGGAAAAAAGACAGTCTCTTCAATAAATGGTGCTGGGAAAATTGGACAGCTACATATAGAAGAATAAAGCTGGACCATTCTCTTACACCACACACAAAGGCAAACTCGAAATGGATGAAAGACCTCAACGTGAGGCAGGAATCCATCAAAATCTTGGAAAAGAACATAGGCAGTAACCTCTTTGACATCGGCCACAGCAACTTCTTTCAAGACACATCTCCAAAGGCAAAGGAGACAAAAGTGAAAATGAACTTCTGGGACTTCATCAAAATCAAAAGCTTCTGCACAGCAAAGGAAACAGTCAACAAAACAAAGAGGCAGCCCACGGAATGGGAGAGGATATTTGCAAATGACACTACAGACAAAGGGCTGATATCCAAGATCTATAAAGAACTACTCAAACTCAACTCAACATCCAAAAAGAAGATAAACACATCAAAAAATGGGCAGGAGACATGAAGAGGCACTTCTCCATAGATGATATGCAAATGGCTAAGAGACACATAAAAAAATGTTCATCATCAGTAGCTATCAGGGAAATTCAAACCAAAACCACACTGAGAGAGGCGCCTGGGTAGCTCAGTTGTTTAAGCAACTGCCCTCGGCTCGGGTCATGATCCCGGAGACCCAGGATCGAGCCCTGCATCAGGCTCCCTGCTTGGCGGGAAGCCTGCTTCTCTCTCTCTCACTCCCCTTGCTGTGTTCCCTCTCTCGCTGTGTTTCTCTCTGTCAAGTAAATAAATAAAATCTTAAAAAAAAAAACCACACACACTGAGATACCACCTTACACCAGTCAGAATGGCCAAAATTAACAAGACAGGAAACAACAAGTGTTGGGAGAGGCTGTGGAGAAAGGGAACCCTCTTACACTATTGGTGGGAATGCAAGTCGGTGCAGCCGCTTTGGAAAACAGTGCGGAGATTAAAAAATTAAAAATAGAGCTACCCCGTGACTCTGCAATTGCACTACTGGGCATTTATCCCAAAGATACAGATGTAATGAAAAGAAGGGCCATATGTACCCCAATGTTCATCGCAGCAATGTCCACAATTGCCAAACTGTGGAAAGAGCCAAGGTGGCCTTCAACAAATGAATGGATAAAGAAGATGTGGTACATATATACAATGGAATACTACACCTCCATCAGAAAGGATGAATATCCAACTTTTGTAGCAACATGGACTGGACTGGAAGAGATTATGCTGAGTGAAATAAGCCGAGTAGAGAAAGTCAAGTATCACATGGTTTCACTTACTTGTGGTGCATAAGGGGTAATGTAGAGGACAGTAGGAGGAGGAAAGGAAATGGGAAGTAGGGTAATCTGGGGAGAGAAACGAGACTTTGGACTCAGAAACAAACTGAGGATCTTGGAAGGAAGGGGGTGAGGGGATGGGAGAACCTGGTGGTGGGTACTGAGGGCACGTATTGCATGGAGCAGTGGGTGTGGGGCATAAACAATGAATTTGGAACACTGAAACAATACAATTAAATTAAAAAAATAAATAAATATCAGTTGAGTTCACCTATCATGTCTTTTTGTTGCTATCACTTAGTTGAAGAAATGAGGTGAGACTCTAGAATTACAGAGAAGGGTTAGCTTATCTGATGCTGATTTTCTGATCCCTAGCCTCATGGCTAAAGAAAAGACTTTCTAGAAAATTCCAAGGATACTTGCTACAGCTGGATGCTTAAAGTAAGTTATCCTGGTAAATCCTGCAAAGGCAATCTGCTTGGGGTGTCCATCATTCACTCCCATGAGGGACTGTCACTTCCCAAGCCATGAATGCTGAGGTCATAGAACAGAACTGAGAGTGGGAAGCAAGGCTCTATCCCAGATGGTACCTTTGTGCTGTTGTAAGAACCAGGGTGTGACTGGCTACTCTTCTGCCTTGTGAAGGTGGCAGAGGCAGAATGGAGTGTTGGCTCAGGTTCTGAAGTGTCACACTCCATTGGAATAGCTCCGATTCACCACAGGAGGAGGCTGGTGCTGCCCTGATCATGTAGTCTTATACATCTTCATGGTCCAAGGGCCACAGAATCAATGTTGGGGTCTGATATTTAGCTAGCATCATTCCTATATGTTGCCCTCAAATGAAATGGGCATCAAGTATCCAGCACACATGTTAAATGCTCCAGTCTCAATGGTTTTCTTCTAATAAATGTTCTTCCAACAGACATGCCCTTGTTTCAATAACATTGATAAGTTTTAGAATTTGATTCCTAACCTCCCAGAGATCTGCAGAATTTTTTAATACTCATCTGGTGAAGGATTACTTGCACTGTAAGGACCTTAAAATGTTATGTGTTTTTTTTTTTAATGTTGCAGTTTATATCTTATTTCCTATTTCAAAGTTTTCAGGCACTGCTGCTCTTCTCAACCCTGTTTTCCTTCACACTTTGGAATGACTTGTCTTTAGATCTTTTCTAGTGCTCAGTGTTTATCTGAGGATTTGCACATCTATCTTCCTGATATACACTCACACTCAACCCCCATTAGTTGTAAATTTCTGTTAAAAATATGTAGAATATGACAACTGTCACTTGAACCCAGAGAGTTCAAAAGCCCTGTGCATCTAAAAGTTCCACAATCACCTTGGGTATGGTGCAAAGAATGTATTCCCTCATATGTTCTTAATCTGAAATTGTTCTGCACTAACAGAATCAGCAATTAGTTACATTTATTATCTGTTGTAAACAAATTACTGTAATGAATCATGTAGTTTATAATTTTGCATTTTGTGAACAAAATATAATTGCTAATAGGTACCATTCCAGAGTTCTCTATGCAAATAAAGACCCCAGAGTTCAATGTGGTCATACTGGAAATTTTGTTTGTGCTTTGAAACTGCATGTGTACTATAAACATTTTGGTTAAATGAATTGTTGCACCAAATAAATGGGTCATATATTTTGTAATTTTTAAAAAGATTTTCTTAAGAGAAAGAGAGAACACGCACACCAGCAGGGGGCGCAGCAGACAGAGGAAGAAGTAGTCTCAGCTGAGCAGGGAGCCTGATGTGGGGCTCCATCTGAGGACCTGGGATCCTGACCTGAGCCGAAAGTAGACACTTAACCGACTGAGCTACTCAAATGCCACAAAGGGGTCGTATTTAAAATGCAACCCAGACTCATATTCTCAATAAAGAAGTCTTTAGAAAGAGAGTAAATATTTTTAAATAGGCAAAAGAACCTAAGATAATATAGTTGGAAAATGTAGGGACACCATTCTCAGCTCCAAGTCCCCAGGACACATCATGTGTCAATGGCCATAGGTAAACAAAGAGTGCCTGAGATCCTTCCCCAAATTTCTTGAGGGGGAATATTAAGAGATTCAACCTTTATCTCACAGTAACATCTTTAAAAAAAAAATCTCCTATTATTACCAGATAACAGCTCACAGGTCTGCTAGGGCTTTCATGTTCTGAACCACTCTATCTAAATGCCTGGTTCCCAAACTTGTCCAAAATCCACTATTTCACCTGTTCTATCAATCTCCCCTTTACTTCATTATGACTCTTGGATCAGGCCTCTCCTTTCACTTATTCAAATGTGATTAGCAAAGCCCAGGTCTAAGGCTTGGAAAGACAGGCAGGAAGGAGGAAGACAGCTGGACAGAGACAAAATTTCTCTCTTGAAGGGAGCCTCTGGAGAATGAGCACATTCCCATGTTAACAAATCTTATTCTACTCTAAAATTTAAGACTAAAATGACCTCTAGTCACATTCAAGTGGACTTACAAATAGAGGGCTTTTTCCTGTTTTGTCCTTTTCTTTTCCACCTTTGCCTGCATCCCACTTCTCCGCGTTGATGTCAGCCTCGCTCCACTCTGGCCAGATTGGGAATTTCCCCTTCTTCTGCTCAACCAAACTAGGTTGCACATTACTGCTAAAGTAGTATTGACTGGAGATAGAGCAGGGAGGTGAGTTAGTTTTAAGTCAAAACTCTGAAGTAAAATACTGAATTCATTGAATGGTATGAATTTAATGATCTTGTCAGCACTCATGTTAAAGACATTTTTTGATAGTCTTACCTGAACCCAGACAGCTTCCACAGGTTAGGGTTCAAAAAAACTAAAATACCTGAAGAGATTATTCCGTAAACAAATTTTGAGCCCTACGCCCTACTTACTAATGCAGGACACTCATCATAAACCCAGAAAATGCCATGAAGGGGAATATTTGCATACAATTCACATTTAAAACCCTTCACACCTGTAATATTAATGGCTTTTTGAAGATCAGTACAAATATAATTTCAATTTTCCCAGTTTAAGAGTGCTGTGTGATCATTATTTTAAAATAAGATTTTTTTAAATCAGATAAGTAGGGGCGCCTGGGTGGCTCAGTTGGTTAAGCGACCGCCTTCAGCTTAGGTCGTGATCCCAGAGTCCTGGGATGGAGCCCCGCATCGGGCTCCCTGCTCGGTGGGAAGCCTGCGTCTCCCTCTCTCACTCCCCCTTCTTGTGTTCCCTCTCTAGCTGTGTTTCTCTCTGTCAAATAAATAAATAAAATCTTAAAAAAAAAAAAACTAGATAAGTAGGAAAGACATCTCCACTTCATTCTATAAACTACATTGCTAATGATTGTCCATTCTTTCAGACTAATGTGCAAGGATATGCATTTCTTCTTCAAAAATAACAACATTCAGTGCATTCCCTTTATAGACTGTTTCTTTCCATTTACCAGTATATTGGAAATAGTTCTGATGTCAATGAGAATTTATCAAAATACAAATTTAATGATTGCATACTGTTCCATTGTATAAATATACTTCCTTTTGTCTAAGCTTCCATATTTAAATATTTGAAGGTTTTGATTCAAAATTTTTTTCACTATTACATATTTTTTAAAGATTTTAAAATCTTTTTAAAGAGAGAAAGCACAAGCAGGGGGAGAGGCAGAGGGACAGGTAGAAGCAGGCTCCCCTCCTGAGTAGTAAGCCCAACACGGGGCTCCATCCCAGGATCCCAGGATCATGACCTTTGAGTTAAAGGCAGGCTCTTAACCAACTGAGCCACCCAGGTGCCCCTTTTTTCACTATTATAAACAAGACTTTGGTGGCTTTCCTTATTGCCGAATCTTTGCATACATTATTAATTCTTTTCTTAGGATAGACTTTTAATAAGAGGACTTACAGTATCCAAATATATGCATATTTAAAGTTTGTGATATATTTCACTAATTATCTATGGAGAAGTTGGACTTGTTTTATACACTCATTATTAATATGTTACAATTTCATATCTCTAAGCCTCGTCTTTTACCTTTTCTTTACTATCATAAGTTTTTTAAAGTCTAAAATACGTGTCTTCTTTAATTTTTCAAGTTTTAACTATGAGTGACTGGAAGCCTGCTCTAGACCCTGGGATGGGCAGTGACCAAACCAAACAAAAATCTCTGCTCTTATAGAGTTCATATTCTAGTGGGCGGAGACATAAAATCACAGCATAAATTTAATTAAAATATATAGTGCATTAGAAAGTGAAAAATGCTAGGGGGAAATACAAAATAGGAAGGGGGAACTGAAGAGTTAAGGTACACAATTTTTAATATAGTAGTTAAGGAAAGCACTCCATAATGGGGTAATTGTTAAGTCAATAGTGAAAGAACATAAAGGACTGAGCTGTGTGGATCTGTGCAAAGACTGCTCTGGAAACAGGAAAAGGCAAGTGCGAACAGCAAGGCAGAGTCTTCCAGATGGGGAGAGTATTCTGGCTTAATTGAAGAATAAAGGTATCAGTAGGGCTGAAGGAAAGTAAAAGGAGATAATTTCAGAGAGGTAACAGGAGATGCAGAGATTATAAATGTGATATAAGCCAAAGGAAGGACACTGGTTTCCTTAGGTCAGAAAGGAAGCCAAAGGAGAGTTCTAAGTGAGAAAGTTTGGAATCATTCATTCTTGCTGCTACGTTGAGAAAGGCCAAAGGAAACAAGAGAGAGAATTTAGAAGGCACTGAAATAACAGGTGACAGTTAATGGTGATTTCGACCCGCTTGTTAATAGTGAGGCAGCAAGAGAGAGTCCCCTGTTTATAAGAGAAAGCTAATAGATTGAATTGATGTTTCCTGCAAGACAGAAGACTATGGGATTGGGCAAAATGGAGGTTGGGAGTAAAGCAGTATTTCACTTCTAAATGAGCTGTGTTTTAAACGTTTATCACATGTTTGTGGGGATGTGGAATAGTTAATCAGAAAAAGAATTCTGAGGTTTGGAGAGAAAGAATCAGTCTAAAAGTGATAATTTGGGGGCACCTGGGTGGCTCAGTCATTAAGCATCTGCCTTCAGCCCAGATCATGATTCCAGAGTCCTGGGATTGAGCCCCGCATCAGGCTCCCTGCTCAGTGGGGGCGGGGGGGCTGCTTCTCCTTCTCTCACTCTCTCTGCTTGGGCTCCCTCTCTAGCTGTGTTTCTCTCTGTCAAATAAATAAACAAATTCTTTTAAATAAATAAATAAATAAAGTGAAAATTATCATCAGTGTTTAGATGATATTTAAAGTCTTAAGACTGGATAAAATCACCAAGAAAATGATGATACCTAAGGAACAGACTCTCCCAGGAAGGTTATTGAAGACCCGTAACAACTGGTAAAGAAAGAGCATTGACCAATCCTTAAACCTCGTTATATCAGACATTACTTACTTTGAATAGTGAGGTCATGGATATGAGGTCCTCAGGGGGGCCCTGGGCAAGCAGGAGGCAGAAACGTCTGGGCTCAGGGTTTTTGGTAAGGTTATTGTTAAGGCTACTCAACAACCAATATTAAAATATTTCAATATTCTAACTAACTATCAATACAGCTGTATATCTGATACTCCATCTGAAAACTCAGAAAGAATAAAACTGAGAAAAGCAGTCTGTGAATGTGGTGGGCAGAATAGTGCATCTTCTCCTGTACCCCCCCATACATCCACACCCTAATTTCCAGAACTGGGGGATATGTTATCTGCCACGGCAAGAGGGTTTGTAGACAACTTTAAGTATTTGAGATAGGAGGTTTTCCTGGATTATGTGCGTGGGTTCCGTGCAGTCATAAGTGTTCTCAAAAGTAGAAGAAGAGGACAAAAGTGTCTGAGGGAGATTTGACTCCAGGAGAATGAATAGACAAATGCAAAACTGCTGGTTTTAAAGACAGAAGGAGGAAGCCACACGCCAAAGAGAGTGAGCAGCTTCTCAAAGCTGAAAAAGGCAAGGAGATGGATTCTCTCTGTGGGTCTCTAGAGAGGAAGGCAGCCCTGTTGTTACCATCCTGTTAGCTCACGGAGACCCATTTTGGACTTCAGACCTCCAGCATTGCACAATAACTGTTTTGTACTGTTTAAGCCACTAAGTTTGTGGTATTTTATTATAGCAGCGTTAAGAAACAGTGTCAGAAGTAAAACAGTAGTGGGTTATGCCTTGGAAGTCAATTAAAACATTTTCTTTAAGTGAGAGAATGTGCAGCAGATCCAATGCTGCTGAAAGATCAACAGAGTGAAATATAAACAAATAAATGTTGACTTTAGCAACAAGGTGAAAGGTCTCTCAAATTTCACCTTCTGGGGCTGGGGGTGGGAGGGACTTTCTCAAACACCCTCTAGTATAGCAACCCCTCTGCATCCTTTTACATTGCTTCATTTTTATAGCACTTGGTGGTTTTCTCACTAATCCTTCAGTACTTGTGTGTTTCCACAGGTAGGCTTTATAAGTTTAACAGGGGTAGGATAGTGGGGTTTTGGTCACTCCCTCTACGTCCAGCAATTGAAACGGTGCCTGGATAACATAAGAAATCTGTTTCCTTTTCTGTCATCTATTTACATGAAATAAAAGAATGAATGTCTTTACATACTACTATCATTTCTAATTAGAACTGTTTCAAGGTTTTATAGGCAGGATTGATCGGATGGCTGACCAGTCCGGTTCCTCATTTCCTGCATTTCCCAATCCTTTGAAATTTGGCAGGTACTTTGTGCTGGTATTTTGGAGAACAGTATGTATGGAGATAGGTTGTATCCTACCTCTAGGCTCATAAAACATCCTATGAGATGCTTGTCAACATGCTCAATCCCTTAGGGAAGATCTTGGAAAATGGTAATTGATGGGGTTTTGGAATATAGGTGAGGTTCAGTGGGGTGAGGTTCTTGAGATGTTTTTGGTGCAAAATGGTGGCTGTGCATGTGCTAAGTAAGGATTTTTGGCTCCATCTATCTTGTGGCATTACTGATACGGGAACAGAAGGCAAGCTGAGGACAAAGCAGAAGCTGACACCCCACAAACCCCCACCGCCAGATGGGATATAGGCAACATTTCTCAATGCACTCCTGGCTGTTCTAAAGCTAAGGAAAGGAAAAACAAATAGTTAACTTATAGAGATCACAGCCACTACTAAACCCCTGATCAAACTCTAATATAAATGAGAATTACCCTTTGTTATGTGATTTGTGGTTTATATGATACTATAGCTAGCATTGATTACTTCCTACTTACTTCTTTGATGTTTGATGCTAGCATTGATTGTTAATGTTGACAAATAAAAAGGGTATAACTATTTTTTTAGGGTTTGGATTTCTTTTTTATCTTTTATCATCATAAACATACACATGGTAAATCACACATATATGTGTCTATATATATTTTTTTACTATCTTAAGTCTTAGGCATTTGATTCTTTTTTGTTGTGATTTCTACTTTTTTTTTTTTTTTGGTATATTCTCATTTTTTAGGACACTTTTATTATGAGTCCATCCTTATCAGGGTTTTCTTTTTCTCCGGTCTCCTTTCCCCAGCACAGTCCTATATCGAAAGAATGTTTTCTCAATGTTAATGTGGAATTTTCTCCTTTCAGAAATCCCAAATAAAGAAGCCATCCAGGAGCCCATAGGTAACTTTAAAATAAGATCTCAAACCTATGTAAGTCTCAATCCCAAGGTTTCCATTTCTCAAGGAAGATTTTTTTTATTTTCTAGCCAGACACTAAGCATAGAAAAGCTAACTTTCTTATAATCTAAGATTATAAGGCAGATTCTCTTGTTCACCTTTTTAAAAAGAATTAGACTTTTGGAAAGTCATGACTTCATCCAAGGTTGGAGCACTCCTTTTCCTCATTTGTCCTGTGTATGTTAGAACAAAAGAGTCGACTTTCACAAGACTGCTAAGTTTACCGTAGGGAAGATACAGCCTCAGCTTAGAGTTAAAACATTCTGACTTTCAGTTCCCTCCTCATTTCTGGATCCTGAAGATTTTTATTTCTTTAGGTGGACATTTATAGGTTTGTTTGTTTTTTTATCTTAATCCACTATCTTGCTGGAAAACAAAGGCAAGAATATATCTATTGTAAAGGAGTATTTCTAACCAGCATGGAAGAAAAGATGACAGAAAGAGGACTAGAATAGTTTTCAGGAAGAAAGGAAAATTTTTCATAATATTAATAGGAAAATCAAGGCATAAAATAGTACATTAGAGTACCTCTGTTTTATTGAGGTTTGGTACAACTGTAGAGATAAAACGAAATTTGTGACTTTGTAGCCATCGAGATCATGATAAAATTTAACTCATTCAGGAAGCTTCGTCTCTTAAAAGCTGTTTTTGTATGGGAAGGATCTAATTTCTTAAAAAAATAAAGGTTCTGCTAAGATTATGTTTTGCTCTCCTCTTAATTCTGTCCAGTGTAAGTAAATGTTCGTCTCCCTGCCTTAAGCTATAAAGCTTTATCATCATTGGCCTACTTCCCTTGTAACATGTCAAATTCAATTCTATGTTGAAGATCACTTAAAAAAGATTCTCATCTGAGGCATCTCATACTAGCCCCATAGCTCACTTACAGTGTTACACACGCAATATAAACAATAGTTAAATATACTGTAGACTTCAAAAGATCATGCACAAATATGTTGTTTTTGAAACGGTGAGTACAGTGTGCCTTTGACGGTCACGGCCAGAATGAACCTACTGCTCTGGTAGAGCTGAGACCCTCCATCACTCAAAGTGCATTATTCCTGGTCTCATCAATTCTGAGAAGAAGCTAATCTTTAAACACAGATGTAGCTCAGGACCTTTGAAAATTTAGGAACTGGTACTACTGGGAAATATATGTTGCCAAGTTCTGGAAAACTTGCATGTGCAAAGAAATAAAACCTGACATGCTAAAATATCAGGGGGTACTCAGAGTTATTTTATTCACATAGCAGCATACTCAAGTACTGGCTAATGCTTCAATCCACTAAAATTACGAGTTGTATAAAAGATCTAAAAAATAAATATAACCTCAAAATATATGGCTAAAACTCCCTTCTACGCAGTGCGTCTAAATATGCTATTGAGATAGAGGAAGTCTCACCCACACTTTTAAGAGAGACTAGAAATCTGTAGACAAAACATATTTATGGAAATTTATTATTTTTA
Organism: Spilogale gracilis; assembly: GCA_004023965.1. Taxonomy (NCBI): domain Eukaryota; kingdom Metazoa; phylum Chordata; class Mammalia; order Carnivora; family Mephitidae; genus Spilogale; species Spilogale gracilis. The sequence continues at coordinate 35,010 of PITA01013119.1, forward strand.
AAAAACTTAATATCAATGAGGAATGTTTATAACATAAAGCCTGCACATTCAAGATGCCAAATGATATTTTAAAGGAAACTGATGCTTGGAGGGGAAAAAAAAGTTCCATGGAGCCAGACAATGGGCTGATTTCCAGAGTAGATATTAAAATATAAATGTGCTGCTGGGGAAAAGAGAAGCAGCAGCAAAAAGGAAGCAAATTTATAGCAGCAGGTCAAGTTGGACAGAATAGTCTGACATGAAAATGATATAATAAGTAAGCAACGGATTTCAAGGTGTTAAGATTATTACATATAATATATAATATATAACTAATAAATATGTTAGTAATATATATATTTGTGATCAAAATGAACTGATTATGATTAAAAGACATTGAAAAATGTGAATGAGTGTTTGCAGAGGCAGGAAGGAGGTGGCCAAAATGGGTGAAGGTGGTCAAAATACATAAACTTCCAGTTATAAAATAACCAAGTCATGAGGATGTAACGTACAGCATGATGACGATAGTTAATAATACTGTATTGCTTATTTGAAAGTTGCTAAGAGAGTAGATCTTAGAAAGCCTCATCACAAGAAAAAATTCTGTAACTATGTGTGGTGATGGATGTTAAAATTTGTATATATTTCTAAATACATACAAATATCAAATCATTATGTTATACACCTGATCTAATATAACAGTGTATGTAAATTATATCTCAGTTTTATGAAGAAGTCAATGCACTAATTAGAAAGAACCTGTGGGGGTGCATAAGGATTTGAGATAGTGTAATCTACAAGTAGGTACTGGAATTAGATTTGAGCAGTGGTAGTCCAAGCCTAAAAATCTCTAAGTCCATTTTGGAAAAGAAAGTAAATTTATCCTGTAAATGTCAAGAGACCAGAAATAGGCTTCATGAATGAGCAAGTGGCTAGAGTTACTCATGAGTTCCAAGCTTTGAACTAAAGTTGGTATAACTCTCCCTATAGTTTATTGCATAATAGGCAATGTGCCACTTTCCTATGATTCTATGAGGAAATAGGTTGGCTATAGAAAAAGAAAATGGGAATGGGGGGGTGGCCTTCTAGCACAATGGGTGTGGTATCTGGGATAGCACTGCCTACAACAGAGAAAAAGCCTTCACCCTCCCAATGCTAAGAGTTGGGTGGGAGCAAGGTAATACCAAAACGCACCTACTAATCAAGAAGGGTTCTGTTTTTATATTGGACTAGTGTGCTCGAGATCCTCTACTGCTCCCTTAATCATTTAGTAACTGAACTGTAGATAGGTCATGGGGTTTTCAGAAAGGTCAGAGTTCAAAAGGAGAGAAATATTCCTCAGAAACTTCAAAAAAGCAGCTATTTGTCAACTGATAAGGAAGTATTTCAATATGGTAACAACTGTCCTTTCCTTTTCAGTCGTGTATCACAACTGGTTGTCACAATGGGTAGGGAGTGGCTCATTCTGGAAAACCATCCCAACTACATGGCAAAGAACAGTATACATGAATTTAAAACATCTACAAAATGTGAACTGAAAAACTAACATTAAAAAGGAAAAAAAGAAATTTAAAATTATGAAGGACAGTAAATAAATTTAAAAAAAAAGAAATCACACCCAAGAAAAGAGAATCATGTAGCAAACTTAAAAGATATTTAAAAGTTTAGAATAAAAGAAAAAGTTTAGAATCACTGAAAAAATAAAGAAGGGAAAGTTCTGCTTTGCAACAAGCACAGAAAAATAGGAAGCAAATAAACAAAAAACAAGATCAGTAGGAACAAAGACATACTGATTAGAAAATTTTAGCAATGACAACTTCAACTGTTGAAAGAATAGATTAAATAAAGCCAAAGAAAGGAGAGGACTAGTGATTTAGAAGGTAGAATTTTTAAAATCAAGTGTCTGGAACAGACGCTGAACAATAGAGAGCAAAGTGATGGTTACCAGAGGTGAAGTAGCTGGGTGGGGAGATGGCTCGAAAGGGTGGCAGGGATCAAGGACCGCACCTGTTTTGAAGAGCACAGGGTGCTCTGCAGAAGTGTGGAATCACTATACTATACACCTGAAACTAATATTACACTGTATGTTAACTAAATGGAATTCAAATAAAAGCATAAAAAATAATAAAATAAAATAAAATAAAATAAAATAAAATAAAATAAAATAAAATAAAATAAAGCAAAATGTTGGCATAGAGAAAGAGATAGAAAATGTGAACTAAGCAAGTGAAGAGATTAAAAAACTCCAGTGTTGGGTGCCTGGGTGGCTCAGTCATTAAGCGTCTACCTTCCACTCAGGTCATGATCCCAATGTCCCGGGATTGAGCCCTGCATCAGGCTCCCTGCTCAGTGGGAAGCCTGCTTCTCCCTCTCTCACTTCTCCCCCTTGTGTTCCCTCTCTTGCTCTGTTTCTCTCTGTCAAATAAATAAATAAAATCTATAGATAAAATAATTAATTAATTGATTGATTGATTAATAAAAAAACTGAAAGAAGGCCCAGACAGATAAAACAGTTAAAATGGGGGTGGGGAGAAATATATGGAAATAGAACTGCTGAAAAATCTTCAGAATTGATGGAAAATATGTGTTCAGATGGAAAAAAGTACATCAAGCAATTACAGAAGGTAAATGGGAGGTCAGAGGGTAGAAATCTGCATCTAGACATACCAACTAAAATTGTAGATAAATGATGAAGATGAAAATCTATCTACATAAATAAATGACAAATGACCTAAACATAAAAACTATCAAGGGCACCTGGGTGGTGCTCAGTTGATTGGGCGACTGCCTTCAGCTCAGCTTATGATCCCAGAGACCCGGGATTGAGCCCCACATCGGGCTCCCTGCTCGGCGGGAAGCCTGCTTCTCCCTCTCTCACTCCCCCTGCTTGTGTTCCCCCTCTGGCTGTGTTTCTCTCTGTCAAATAAATAAAATCTTAAAAAAAAAAAACTATCAAATTGACAACAATAACAGTAAGAGTAAAATAAGGAAGTGATATCAAAGCAGAGGTGAAATAACTGTCAATCTTGAAATTAAGATCCAATTAAACTCTTGTTTAAAAGTGAGGTAGAAACATTTATCTTAAATTATATAAAAACATTTAAAATTGTGAGTTTACCATAACTGAGTCCTATAAAACTATTCACTGAAGGATTTATCTCAGGAAAACAGGAAAGGAACCCAGATTGAAAGTGTGGGCTACAAGTAGCACTGGTAAACAAATGACTCAATATATATTGGTAAAATTATAAAAAGTATTTCCTACTAAAAATAAGGATCACAATAACTCTGTTTTTAAAAGCTATCAAAAATAAATGAGATGGGAAAGGGAATTCTGATGGACACAGTGTGCCTGCTTTTTCTTTAGGAATACGCTGAGTAACTGTGGACTATATATAAAAGTATTTGAAGATAAATCTGTTTTTAAAAATAAGTATTGTCTTAGTCAGTTTGGGTTGTTATCATGGATTGTATGGCTTATAAACAACACAAATTTATTCCTCACAGTTCTGGAGGTCAGAAGTCTGACATCAAGATGCCGGCATGGTCAAGTTCTGATGAGGGACATCCTCTGGGTTGCAGATGGCCTAGTCCTCATTGTGTCCTCACATAGTAGAGAGAGAGCTACATAGCTCTCTCTCTGTCTTCTTCTTCTTTTTAAAGATCTATCTCTTGGGGTGCCTGGGTGGCTCAGTTGGTTAAGCGACTGCCTTCGGCTCAGGTCATGATCCCAGACACCCGGGATTGAGCCCCACATCGGGCTCCCTGCTCGGCAGGAAGCCTGCTTCTCCCTCTCTCACTCCCCCTGCTTGTGTTTCCTCTCTCGCTGTGTTTCTCTCTTTCAAATAAATAAATAAATTCTTTAAAAAAAAATAAAGATCTATTTCTTTATTTGAGAGAGAGAGCATGCATGGGTGGGGGGATGGGCAGAGAGAGAGAGAGAATCATTAAGCAGACTCCCCACTGAGCCCACAAGGGGCTTCCACACTCCCATAATCCATGGGATCATGACCTGAATCAAAACCAAGAGTCAGAAGCTTAACTGACTGAGCCACCCAGTTGCCCCCTCTCTGTCCTCTTCTTAAAAAGATGTTAATCCTACTCATGAGAGCCTCACACTCATATCTCATTACCTCTCAAATGCCCATATCCAACATCATTACATTTGGATTAGGAGTTCAATACACAAATTTTACAGTAAACAAACATTCATTCCATTCCAAAGACCCTTCAAGAAATAAAATATAAAACCTCCAAATTGAGAAAGAACAGAAAGAGTGGACCTGACATTAGGAAACAACAAATATAAACTCTGCCTTACCTAGATAGGAAATTGAGAATGCAGACTTCTTTTAATGAAGATCAAATCAACCAATCTGTCTGGAGACTAAGACATTTTAGAAATACTGTTTCAGAATGAGAAAGGAATCTCACTCAACAAACAGTTCACTTATTTTTAACTAACATCTATTGAACACCTGCTCTGTGACAAGCTCTGTGCTAGATGATAGGGTTACAGGCTCCTAAATACATGCCTTTGCTTTTTTCTTATTTTGGAATTCAAACAGGTAAACAGATGATGTCAATATAATGTCGTATATGCAGAGATGAAAGCATTCACAGATGGCCTTATGCCCAGTGTAAGGCAATTAGGAAAATTGTGAGAAATAGCATCTAAGCTGCTCTGAAAGATAATGAGAAATTTACCAGGTTGTAAAAGCAGAAAGGGCATCAGTAAGAAAAGAGAATAGCATAAGAGAGAGTACAGAGGCAAGAAACAGCAGACTGGTGCAGAGAACTATGAGGTTTTCAGCACTGTATGAGTATATAGTATAAAGCAGATTGGAAAGAAATACAAGGTAAGCAGGCAGGCAGCTCCCCACTGAGGGTCTTATTGATGCGCTTGGCCCTTCTTTTCTAGATAGTGTTGACTTCACCCATTGTACAAAGATGAAGTTTATTCTTAGATATATAGTATGTAATGTTTACCCATAATGGACAACCAGTTTAAAATAGGAAGCTTGAGGAACTCTGAAGTTTCAATACAACTAAAACATGAGCACAAAGATAGTAATTATGAAAATGTGTTTTAATATCATCCCCCTCACATCTGTAAGTTGCATTATTTTAACTAAAATTCTTATAACAAGACATCTCTACTACATCAAAAATCAGTATTTTAGAAAATGATAAATACTGGCAATTACATATAATCTAGGATTTCACTTTTAGGGAAAGAATTGTATCCATATCTATAATATATTATTTGTGGATATATATTTTAAATACTGCTTCAAACCCTCCCATCTATTTTCCATTTCATTTATTTATGCTCTAATCTTTAATATTTCTTTCCTTCTACTGACTTTGGGTTTTGTGGATGATAACAATAGGACTAGCCGTATGTGAGTCCTCCAATCCTTTTGAGTACTTTTTTCTTTGACCTTGTGTAGTTTCTCATACACATGAGATTTAAAAAAAATAATAATAATAATTGAAATACCTGAAATGAAAACTAAAGTGTTTGAGAAAGAAATACTGAAGACTAATAAACTTAAAAAGATAGCAGTAGAAATAACCCGATACAAAATATAAAGATAAATTGAAAATGAACAGAGTATCAGTGAATTCTAGGATAATTTCAAACAATCTAGAGATTATTTGTGTCCTCAAAGGAGGGATAGGAGGAAGAAAAAAAAAGTGAAGAAATTATGGTCAAAAATTTTTAAATTTCAATGCAAACTACAAACCTAAAAGTTCAAGAATTTCAGTTAACCCTAAACTCAAGAAACATAAAGACTATCATGCTTAAGTAAAATATAAGCAAATGACTCAAAAGTATGTTTACAAAAATCCTAATAGCTGGAGGAAAAAAAAAAACACATATTACAGGCAGAGAAACAAAGAAAAGGAAAACAACAAATTTCACTTACAAACAATGCAAGTGAATGGGGGATATCTTTTAAAAATTAAAAGGAAAAAATTTCTCAAGCTAGAATTCTACACCTAGCAAAAATATTTCTAAAAAGTGAAAATGACATAAACACTTTTTTCCCAACATAAAGAGCCGAAAGCATCAGCAGAAAATCCTTAGCACAATAAAAAAATAAAAGAAAGCCTTTAAGCCAAAGGAAAACAAATGATACCAGATGGAAAATCAATAAGGCTGCAGATACAGTATATAGAACACTATCCAATATAGAACAATGTCCATTAAAATTGACCTAATTGACATTTGTAGAACATTTCATCACAACAGGATGCACATTCTTCTCAAGAACACACGTATTTATATATCTATTTATTTTTTAAAAGATTTTATTTATTTATTTGACAGAGAGAAACACAGCTAGAGAGGGAACACAAGCAAGGGGATGAGAGAGGGAGAAACAGACTTCCCGCTGAGCAGGGAGCCCAACACAGGGCTCCATCCCAGGCAGGACTGAGGGATCATGACCTGAACTGAAGGCAGACACTTAACAACTTAGCCATCCAGGAACCCCACACATTATATTTATGAAGACAGACCACAATCTAAGACATAGAATACCTCAACAAATTTATAAGAATTCAAATTTTAAAAAGTATCCTCTCTGACTAATGGAATTACACTAGAAATCACTAAGAAAAAAATCTTGAAAATTCTAAGATATTTAGAATTTAAATAAAACACTTACGCTAACCAATACATTAAAGGATAAACCAAAAAGGAAGTTAGACAGTGTCTGAACTGCATAAAAATGGAGAAAACATTAAAATTTACAGGATGCTACTAAAACAGTACATAAAGAAGAAATGACAGACAAAAAAAACTTATATTAGGAGAGTCAAAGTCTCAATATATTCAGTTTCTACCTTAAACTCATAAAATCTAAACTAAATAAAGCAAGAAAATTAAGATTAGATCAGATCAATAGAAATAGAAAAAGAAAAATGATAAAGAAAAATCAATGAATCCAAAATCCAGTTCTTTGAGATCATCAAAATTAATCAAACTCTGGTCAGATTTATCAGAATATAAGATAAAAGACACAAACTACCAATATCAGAAGCCAAAGTGAGGACATCTCTGTTGATTCTAGACACTAAAAGGAGAATAAAGAAATATTACAAACAACTCTAAGTCCATATATTCAATAACTTAGATGAAATGGAACAATTTCTTGAAGGATATAAATTAAGAATAACTCACTAAAGAAGTGACAGGTTGGATTGGAGATACTGAATATTCCTGTGTCTATTAAAGAAAGTGAATTTACATTTAAAACTTCCTTATGAAGAAAAGTCCAGGCCCAAATGGCTTCACTGGTGAAGTCTACTAAATATTCAGTGAAGAAATAATACCGGTTCTACACTTACTTGCTAGCAACAACATGGAAGAATATGAAAATAAAATAAATATAAGGAATGAAAGAAACCACACAAAGAGTATACACGATTCCATTTATATAAAACTCTAGGAACATTAAAATTAATCTATAGTGTCAGAACTCAAAAGAGTGGTTGCCCAGAGACTGGGCTGAGGAAGAAGAGACAGAAGGTAGGGATCACCAAGTTATCACCGAAACCTTTTTGAAAGGTAAATTTGTTCATTGTCTTAATCATGTTGATGTTTTCATATGTGTAGATGTCCTTCAGAACTTATCAAAACATATCCTTTAAATACATGGAATTTACTGTAGTCAGATTTACATCAATAAACCTGTTTTTAGGGGCACCTGGCTGGCTCAATTGCTTAAGCATCTGCCTTTAGCTCAGATCATGATCCCAGGGTCTTGAGATCGAGCCCATGTCAGGCTCCCTGCTCAGTGGTGAGTCTGTTTCTCCCTATCTCTATGCCCCTCCCTTCACTTCTACTCTCTCCCTCTCTCTCTTTCCTGAGTAAATAAATAAAATCTTTTTTTAAAAATTTAAAAAATAAACCTGTTTTGTTGTTTTTTTTTTTTTGAAAAGAAGAAGTGGGGTGCCTGGGTAACTCAGTGCATTACAAATCCAAATCTTGATCTCAGCTCAGGTCTTGATCTCAGAAAAAAGATAACAAGATTGGGGATTATGAAAAGCAAATTAAGGAAATTCCAAATAACATACTGTGATAGCAGTATTATCTGTTCCTAGAGTCATAATACATAGTAAAATTCAATTCACATCATATAATATATTTGATTAGAGTTATATGCAATAAAATATTTTTTATCTACATATTTTGTCTTTCATGATACCTATTCCTGATAAATTAAATACCCTGAATAATTTGGAATTGGGAAGAAGTCAAAACTGTCTTTATATATAATGAAAGTAGGCCATAATCACATTAAAATATATTTTATAATCCGATTATTAATAAAACATGAATAGTTTTTTAAAACTTAAAAACACATTAATCACATATCTTGCAAAGATGATAAAATGATTTTTTAAAAATTCTTAAATCAATTAAGAGGATTAAATAATCCAAAGAAAAATCCAAAGAGTTGAAAACCTTCAAAGAAAACTTTAGCTGGTACAGTCATTAGAGACTTTTAAGTAAAAAAAAAAAGAAAAAAAAAAGAAAAAGAAAATCAGAAGCTGATTTACATATACACAGTCCTATATGTTCTTTAATTAGATTATTTTCACTGTAGCAATTAAAACTTCAATAAAATGAGGGTCTGGAATTTTGCCATTATTTTCCTCAAGCATGCTGTTCGGAGTAAAGACACAATTTTATTCATAGTGGGAGGCTGTTTACTTGTCCACAGTGTAATCAGCATGCCTTCTTAAGTAGTGTCAGCTAATACCTTGAAGGAACTGGAATATGAAACAGAATTACACAGTTGACTTAATTTGGGTTGGGACATTCTGAGCATACTCTTTAGAAACCTCACATATATAAGGAAATAAATTGCAATCTTAGAAAAAATTCAGTTCAAAACAGTTCAAGCCAGGTTGTTGGGCAGACCTTTTATTCTCTTGGTTTTATTAAAATTATTTAACTGGACACTCGATTTTAAAAAGTTTACCATTTATTTTTTTTCAATACATTGTGCTTGAGTATATATGAAGATTGGTAAGACTCAGATTCTGTCTCAAATAACTTAAAACTACTGAGAATCAATACACACAATAAGAAAACCGCAAAGGCAAAAGGGAAAGAAATGGCTTGAAAAAAGTTAAGAACCAAGTGCACAGAAGAGGCCAAAAATGGTTTCCAACTTAGCAAATCCATGATGGCTGCAAGGAAAAGCAGGTCTTTTTGTTTTTCTTTTTTTTTTTTTTAAAGATTTTATTTATTTGACAGAGAGAAACACAGCTAGAGAGGGAACACAAGCAGGGGGAGTGAGAGAGGGAGAAGCAGGCCTCCCGCCCAGCGGGCAGCCGGATGTGGGACTCCATCCGGGTCTCCGGGATCATGACCTGAGCCCAAGGCAGTCGCCCAACCAACTTTTCCAGGCGCCCCAGGAAAAGCAGGTTTTAAGATATTCATAGAATGGCAGGGGTGAGGTAAAAGCAACTATAAGCAGAGAAAAGAGGATGGGGGAAGGCAAAGAGGTAGAAAAGAGGAAGAATGTCCATCGAATGTTAGTGTTTGGTTGGTAACAGAGACTAGGAGGGAGAGCAGGCAATGGCCCTGCCCACCAGCTGGCACCCTTTCTCTCTCCCTCTGTTTTTTCCTCCCTTTCTTCTTTCTTTTGTAAAGCAGGAACATCCTACTAGTGGGATAGTGTGTTTAGAAGATTACTAACAGTACTGCATATAAAGGAGATTGGAAATAGACTGAAGAAAGCAAGGACATTGGAATGCTTTCTCAATGGTTCAACCAGGAGTTATTAAAAGACCCAAACTAGAAAATGACAGGGAAGAAAAGGAAGATTGAGCCAGGCTAGAGAAGTGATTTGAAGTTAAAATCAAAAGAACAAAGAGACCCCAACTGGATGTGAGGGGTGGACAGAGAAAAGTCAACCATGACTGAGCTTGGAGTCAGAGTGTCAGTGAGGATGGTAATAAGATTCTCTAAAATGAACCACAGGGGAAATATGTACATTTGGGAGAAAGAAATATGACCTCTGTTTTGGACTTATTGAACTTGGAGCAATAGACCGCCACTTCAACTGGAGCTCAATCACATGATAGGGGCCACAGGTGCTAATTATAGTCCACGTTAATGAGGAATGACTGTTTCAGATGATCAAAAGGGAGATTAAAGGGTCAGTGAAGGAGAGGTGAGTAAGACCACTGCAGAATGACTGACTTACTGTGGGCGGAGGGGTGGGGGTGGGGTGGGGGTGGGGCGAGCAGAAGAAAGAAAACAAGGCAGGGGCAGGCCGGAGAGAAGACAGACCTCTGGGAAAGGGCAAGAGTGGTGAGATTCAGCTGGAGTGACCCAGCTCCCCTGGGAGGCAACTGAACCCTCTGGAAGGACAGGAGGAGCTGGGAGAGCAGAAGAGGTAGCTGCATCTGCTTCTACTGTCCCAAGTCAAAGTCCACTAGGCCCTTCCACTTCTGCCATTTCCCAGGATCGGACACCTTCCCGCAGCAAAGTGATATTTATAAAGAGCACAGGTGGGTTTTTTTGTTTTTTGGTTTTTGGTTTTTTTTAACTTTAAGTCTAGCTAGTTTCCTCATAACCTCATTCTTTGTCAATGGGGCAAACCAGTCCTTAATTCCTCCTAGACTTTGACCCGAGGTGAAGCAAACAAACATGGGGCTAATTCGTTCATTATAACAGCATGCAGCAAGGGCCCTGCTGGCAGTGTGTGCAGTACTGGCCTTCACCTCTGACCTTGACCTTACCTGGTTACCCCTCCCTGTGTTTCTGGCTCATACTTGGCACCAAGGCAAGCAAAACAGCTCAGAGTTCCTGCTTCTTTTTTTGGTCTCTGGATCTACAAGATTTTATAAGCTGGGACTTTCTCACTAATTTATAACTAAACTTGAGGGTAGAAAGGGCACACAGATTTTTTTTTTTTTAAGAACTACAACTGAAGTAATATATGTAATTCTGATATTCATCCTATCAGAAGGATGGCATAAAAATAATTACTAAATATTTGGACCACAGCATTTGTTTTGACACCAGTAAAAACAAAAAACAAACACACCAAAAAAACAAAACAAAACAAACAAACCAAACCAAACAAAACAAAACAAAACCACCATTCAAAACATGTAGCATATGTGAATTCAGCCCTACAACTTAGCAGAGGTGTAGCCTCAGAACTTGAATGAATTAGCCTGGACCTATCCTGGGAAGGAATGTTAACACAATTTCAAAGCCCCTACTTGGATACTTCTTATGACAACATATATCTTCTTTGTTGAAAGTGAAAGTGATTCTATCCAATCTTTCACATTACACAAAACATATCAAATTATACAACTCATATCAAAGACTTATATTTAATCTGTCTTAGATATACTTTTTAGTCATTTTATCTCACACCAAGCAGTATAATCAGTTTATAGATTATCTAATCCCACGAATTAAGTAACCTATTACCTGGAAATGTCAAAAAAACATTAAAGTCAGTGAAAATATTTTTAAATACTCTCCTTTGATAAAGGCAATACTGGTTTGCACATCTAGAAGCATTAGCAACAATGCTACTAGTTTCAAAGTACATATCTGATTATGTTTTTAGGGAACAATGAAATAGTAATTCCATGAATTTATAAACTTAAAGCTTTTTAAGGTAGCTTCTATCTCTAATAATGTTACTAAATCAACTTTAGAGAGAACCATTTCTTCTCCAAAACTAAACAAACTAAAAGTTGGAGGATCTTAAAAAAAAATAGATGTCATTGCCTGAGATGATTTTTAAACCACGTCAAATCTTAATAAAGTCTCAAATGCTCAGATTTGACTTATTTTAAAGCGAGAGCCAATGGCATACCCCAAGACAAATGAGGTACTTCTATCCTCATTAAGCAGAACTTCGGGGCTGAGATTTTATATTTTAAGATATGCAACAGACACTTATATAATGGCCGGGTGTGTGCCAAGAGTTACCATGCATTCTGGGGTCTGATCAACTGGCCCTCTTCCCTCTGGGCTCTCACAGGCTCACTCTGGTTCTGACCCAGAGGGTTTTAGGGCCAAGCAGGCCCAGGGTTCCAATTCAACTGAATTAATTATACACACAATTGTTAAGCACAACATTGTACCAGGCCCTGAGAGAATGCAGATAAACGAGGCAAGGCCTTTAGAAATTTCTCATTGAATTTTATTTACACTTTACTCTTTTCAGACAGGGTGGTATCATCACCTGAACATCACAACAAATATTACCACTACAACTGAAGATCAGAAATTTGGCTTTTGTAGTCTTTGACCGCAAAATTGTTTTATGGATCAGCTCTGCACCCATCTTTAAAAATGTCTCTCATTATCACTGAGAGTTCCCCTTTAAAAATATCCCTCACTGGGATACCTGGGTCACTTGGTCCCTTAAGCGTCTGCCTTGGGCTCAGATGTTGATCCCAGGATCCTCGGATGGAGCCCCACATGAGGCTCCCTCCTTGTTGGAGAGTCTGCTTCTCCTTCTCTCTCTGCCCTTTTCCCTTGCTCTCTCTCTCTCTCTCTCTCTCTCTCTCTCTCTTTCTCAAATAAATAAAATCTTTAAAAATAAAAATGTCCCTCATTACTTGCTGGAGGGGAGGGTGAGTTGGGGAAAGGGATAATTGGGTGATGGATACTAAGGAGGGCATTTAATGTAATGAGCACTGGGTGTTATATGCAACTGATGAATCACTAAGTTCTACCTTTGAAACAAGTTTTAAAAAAATATCCCTCGGGGCACCTGGGTGGCTCAGTTGGTTGGGCTACGGCCTTTGGCTCAGGTCATGATCCCGGAGGCCAGGATCGAGCCCCACATCGGGCTCCCTGCTCGGCGGGAAGCCTGCTTCTCCCTCTCTCACTCCCTCTGCTTGTGTTCCCTCTCTGGCTGTGTTTCTCTCTGTCAAATGAATAAATAAAATCTGTAAAAAAAATTTTTTTTAATTTAAAAAAAAATGTCCCTCACTATCATTGAGTTCCCCTTTAATACTGTCCCTCACTGTCATCAAGGGCTCTCCAAATCAGGCATTCCCTATTACCTCAGACCACAACTCATTTCTTGCTACTATGATTCTTAATCCAGCATAAAGTCCATGCAGACAAGTGCCGAATTATTCCTCATAAATCATTATTTTAAACAGAAACACATCTGTGTTTTCCCTTGCAGTTCAAATCCCTTAATAAAGTTTAAATCCCTGAATCTGTCCCTCTCATTCTGCTGCGTATTCATTTTAGATGCTTTAGGGGCCAGTCCATTTAGACACAGACTCGCTACGCCAGCCATCTGGTGGGCTTTCTGGGCCGTACATAGCCCCTAGCCTGCACCCACCATCTTGTTAACCTGTTCATTCTGAACTGGAGATTGGCTAGTAGATGAGGGAGGACAGACCACCTCCATTTGGAAGTGATCTTCCTCTCCTCTCCCTCAGAGAGGCCTCATTGTAGAACTCTCCTGATGTCTCTCATCTAATCCCATGCCAACATATGATTCCTTCCATTGTTTCCATGAAGTACCCCTGACCAATGTGGAGTCACCATATACTTCCTAGTTACTTTTGTATGAATCTTAGGGAAAATTTTTTTCTTCCTAGATCACATATCCCTGGAGAGAAGGTACCAAGTTTCACAATTCCTTGTCCTCTCAGATGTACCAGTGACTTGGGCATGAGAAGTACTAATTGAACAGTTGAGAAATTGACATAAAGAATAAGCTTTCCTCTAAGGAAGCTTCTGTCACAGGAAGTAATCTTTTAAATTTGTTAATTGACCTTAGTTGTTGAGGTCCACAGAGGTCATCTAGGGAAATCACAAAACTCAGTGTGAGCACTGGGTTGTTTTGACCTTTGGCTTCCTCTGTGGGGCGGTGAGGACCAGGCGCAACACCATAGGGAACCTTCCCACTCTCTTATGGGGAATTTCTTTTCTGATCTCTGAAGGTGGAGGAACATATTATCTACCAACCACTATCACATGTTTTATTTAATGGGCACTCCCTCTTGAACCTCTGATAACCAAGAACACACTTAATTTAATCCTTGGTAAGATATTTATTCTTCTATTTTATGTTGCTTTTATAACACTGATCGAAATTCAGCTTTTGTAATAGTCCTGTTTTCAAATTTTCATATGCACTGATATATTCTTTTTTGAGAAATCTACAAAATATTTAGATGTGCATTTTAGTCGGTAAGGATGGATTATTGAGCACTGTGAAATAGATTTCATTCTGTTTTGCAAGGAGGGTTAATGATATTTCACCATCATTAAGACTCTAGAAGGTTGCAAAATTCTTGTTCGTTTAACAGATTATCTATTTGTTTGAGCTTGGTTTGAATGTTCTATTGGAAATGAAATAACACGTTGTTTATTATAAACACCAAATTGTATTTCTATCTCAAACTGACCATTAAATTTCCAAATAGTTTGGTGTTTAAAAGTATAAGTTCTGGGGCACCTGGGTAGCTCAGTCATTAAGTGTCTGCCTTCAGTTCAAGTCATGATCCTAGAGTCCCAGGACCCAGCCCTACATTGGGCTCCCTGCTCAGTGGGAAGCCTACTTCTTCCTCTCTCACTTCCCCTGCTTGTGTTCCCTCTCTAGCTGTGTTTCTCTTTGTCAGATAAATGAATAAAATCTTATTTTAAAAAAGTATAAGCTTTAACACTACTAATAACCATTAATATTTAAAAGGTAAACTTTCTTTGAAGTTAGCCATGATCTACACAAAGGTTTTTATTTAGTACTTCCAAGAAAATCAAAGTTTTGACTTTATGTCACTACAAATCCTTCTAATAGCATTTAACTAATGAAAGCATCTTTGCCATGACTATTAGTTTTCAAATTGGTTAAGTTAGACTGGTTTATAATTTCTAATTATCATTAGGTATTTTATAATGAAAGTTATAATTTGTCACAGTTGTTATGACAATTATTGTTCCTGAAAATAGAATTTTAAAAAGATAACTTCTACTGGAAAAGTGAATTAAATCAAAGTGTTAAATACTTAACTGCAACAAAATTCCCTTACCCATTGTGGACACATTGGAATTTTTTTTCTTTTTTAAATATTTCATTCACTTATCTGACAGAGAGAAACACAGCCAGGGATGGAACACAAGCAGAGGGAGTGAGAGAAGGAGAAGCAGACTTCCCACCAAGCAGAGAGCCCAATGTGCTGCTTGATCCCGGGTCTCCAGGATCATGGCCTGAGCCAAAGGCAGACGCTCAATGACTGGGCCACCCAGGAGCCCCTGGAATTTTTTTTTTAAATATGATGAAGTCGTGGAAGTTTAGAGCTGGAGCAAAAAGTAAAGCAGAATAGGAAGGACAGAGGGTGTTGGATCAGGACAATTTTAATTAGGTGGTTCTTCATTTAAAGAAGAAAAACTCTGAATGTCAGAATAGAAAAATGACATGTCCAATGTCACAAAAAATTTGTGCCAGAATGAACACTATAACAGAGATTTTATCCTTCCTGAGACAGGAAAATAGATCAAATGATAATAAGTGAATCTAATGTAAAGACTGACAACTCAGTTACCTGGGTAACTTTTCTTGGTGATTCAGTCATATTGACACATGAATTTGGTCAGAGCTGGATACAGATGACTCTGCTTTCTCAGTTGTAACATCTCAGTTTTTGTACTTTGCCATCTCAGCAGATCAGATTAGAAAGAGAAGGAGAACCAGGCTTTAATCCAATTCAGAAGGAATGGAAACCAAGCTAGGTCACCAAACTATGAGCTCATTTAATCAAGTGAAATGCTGGGTATTAGCCACCATGCCAGGCAAGAGCTGGACGTGGTGTTTGTCCCCATTAGGACACATAATTGCAGGGAATGAAAAGGTATGCTGGAGATTGCTATTTTCAAGGCTCTCAAGACCCTTTCTCTCATTTCCATATCTAGTACTATGCTGGAGTTGGTTATATTTATGGGGTGTGTAACCATAAGGCACAGTAAAATGATATAGAAAAGCTTACTGGAAATGTCCCCAGCCTATTTCAAATGACAATTACACTGGAGCCTTGATAGACTTTGATCCCTAGGCCCCAGGCTGGAGGACACCTTTTATTTTGATGATGACTTAGCCTGGTACTTATGATAGAATTTCCAGTAAAAATTTTGGAAGAAGACTTGATTTATAATAAACTTCACATTTTATCATATAATGCTACAACAAAATCTAATGATTTGATGTTTAATGCTTAATAGTTTCTAGCAAAGCCTAGATTTTGTGTAATTATTTGCCTTTACTCTTCTATTTTGATAAATAGACACAGTTTTATTGATAAAATTCAACTCAAATATTTTCTGGAAGAAATAAATATGTGAGAAATAACATTATCATTTCAAAAAGAAATGAGAAGTGTTTGTGAGGAAAGAGTTAGAATCTCACCAGCAAGCACCTTATCTCTCTCATGTGACACAACCATCACTGGCCCAGACCATGTACTGTGATTTATGGCATCCAGTTTGGTCAGTTTTGTTTTGTTATTGTTTTTTCCCCATGGGAATTAACAATCTCATCTCTTTCAGGACATAAATTCTTTAAAGTCAAAGATTTCCCCCAAAGCTCCTTGAGAGTTGTCAGTGTTCAACATGCATTAATTATAATCATCAATGACTAATGTTTTTTTTTTTTAATGTGGTCAAAAATTCTGTTGCAGCCCTGTTATAATCTCTTATTTAATTACTGTCATTCATTCACTAAATAAGCATTTTTGAGTGTCTGCTATGCACAATCCAAGAATCACTCCAAGTACTAAGGAGTCAATAATGTATAAAATTAAAAAAAAAAAAAGAAGCTCTGCCCTTGTGGAACTTACATTCTATCAGGAAGATATACAAATAAACATAATTTTTAAAAAGTGTAATATATAATATGTTAAATGAATAAAAATGTCAAGAAAAATAAAGCAGCAAAATAGGGAGGGCTTTTTTTTTTTTTTTTTTGGCTTTCCCAGGAAAATGGAGGTTGTGATTTTATTTTATTTTTTTTAAGATTTTATTTATTTATTTGACAGAGAGAAACACAGCCATAGAGGGAACACAAGCAGAGGGACTGAGAGAGGGAGAAGCAGGCTTCCCGCCGAAGCAGGGAGCCCGATGTGGGGCTCCACCAGGGTCTCCAGGATCATGACCTGAGCCTAAGGCAGTCGCCCAACCAACTGAGCCACCCAGGAGCCCCGAGGTTGTGATTTTAAACCAGTTGGCCAAAGAACGTGACACAAGAAAATGACATTTAGGTACACACCTAAAGGAGGTGAGGGAGAAAACCATATAAAAACCTGGAGGGAAGAACTTTCCTGCAGTGGAAATAGCAAGTGCAAAGGCCCTGAGATAGAAACAACATGGGTGTTCCAGGGAGTCCAGAGAAGACTAGTATGTGGCCAAAGGAATGGTAAAGTTAGAAAAGTAATAGGGATCTGATCCTACAGGGCCTTGTAAGACTTGAACCTCAAAGAATGGAAATCACTGGTAAATGCTGAAATGACCTGACTTACAAGATCTTATTAAAATCACTTTTGTATGTAATATAGTACCTGAAATTTAAGTTAAGAAAATGAATGGATTATCTGTCAGGTAGCTGGAACCCTGCTTAGGAGCGAAGATGGAACTGGGAACTAGAGAATCAGGAACATGGGAAAGTGTATAGGAAAGGAGTTACATTAGTAACGTGAACCATATATTTGTATAATTTAAACTTTTTAAAACCATTTTACTTCTGATGTCATCTGATAAAAGTTCTTTAGTTGTTAGATGGGACCCATAGAAACTAGGGAATAGCCATTAAGCACTGAAGAGAAAGTTCTCTTTCTGTCTCTCTCTGCCTCTGTCATAATTGGGGCCAGGAAGATGGGAAGATGAGAAGATAGGCCAGGAAGTCCTAACTGGACATCCTTTGAGCTATGCCTTTTTCATCAGGCAGGTGCACCCCAGGATGTGCCTGGGTGGGCTTTGAAGGAGGGGAGGGGTGAGAAGGGTGGGAGGTTCACGGAGCTAAACCAAAAGTGCCGCTGGACATCTGAGGCAGAGAAACCAGGGGCTCTGGGAAGGGGGCGGATGGAGGCAGGCATGGGAAAAACATAGGAGTTAGAATCTCCCAGAGAAGAGAGAGAAGCTGTGAGGAGGCCAGTTCCACTCTGCTCTGAAAGAGCCCGCTGCAGGGAAGGGCCAAGGACCAGTGGGAGGGCCAAAGTTGAAGCCAGGTTTGGGATGGGCTGGCAGTGGTTCCTTACTCTTTATATTTTTCCGCTCCGTGCGCCGAGTTGATACGATGCAACTCTTTCTTTTTGGCTTGTTTGGAGGCCATCGGAGAGGCGGACCCGGACCCGGGAACCCAGTGGGGACTGAGATCTGAGCGTGGAGCTGACTCCCGACCCGCTCCGCGTCTGCTGTTGCCAAGGAGACGGCGGCCGCGCGGCCGCAGTAGAGGGTGGGTCACCGCGCGCAGCTGCTCTGGGGGCGGCCCCTGGGGACCGTGGCGCAGCGAGCTCAGGCCTCCGCATCCTGGTGGCCTAGGGGTGGGGTGTCCGGTAAACTGCGGCTCTTTCAGGTCCAGTCTACCTGGCTTTGCTCTGCGGAACCAGAGACGCCCTATTCTCTTTCGATTTTCAATTATTTGAAGAGGATTTACTATGCGACATCACCTCTCCTCGTGTCTTCTCTCCGCTGAGCAAGTTCTTTCAGTTGCAACTAAGGAGACGTTATGGACGCTCTGAATTTGCTAATGGTTTGAAAAGGGCGAGTCCAGAGGAATAGATGAGGTGCAGGGGAATCCCTGGAGGGAAGGCAAGATCATGATACCTTACTTGCTCAAGTTTGGCTAATAATAAATGAAGTCTCTGATGGAAAAAATCCGGTGTCTCCCCTTTTCATATAAAAGAATAAATCCCAGTCATAGAGTCGAGAGGCCCTTGATACACCCACTTTGGAAGGCGCTGGAGCCAGAGGAAACAGATCTAAGCAAACCAAGACCTATTAAGGCTCAAGCCTAATGCTCAGCCATTCCGTAGTGGTATTTATTAGTTGCCTAGGGCAAGTGTTCCCTTTGAGCTTCATTTACTCATTTATAAACAGGAGATGCTAATACCTAACTCACGGTTCTCTCCTGAAATTAAATATGTATGTAAAATGTTTGGCGCAAGACAGTCGCAGGGCAAATAAGGGTCTCCTGCTTCAGAGATGATGGCTCACGTGCCCGCAAGGAGCAGGCAGATGCCATGAAGCCCAGCCATTCTTAGACCAGATGCTTTAAAACTTATTATAACAAAGCAAAATATTGTGTGGACCAAAAACAACCTAACTATAGTGAGATTTGGCCATGCACAGGCCTGACGTTTAGCCTCCCTATCAGGTTCCCCCGCAGCTCTCCTAAGCCTAGAAATAATTAACTATCTTTAAATAATCCCCTCTGTTCTTGGGACTGGGCACGCCTCCGAGGCCCAACTCCACAGGGGAAAGCCAGCCTCCTATAAAGCAAATCTTTCAACTCTTTTGACAAATGAATGCCCAGCCTTCTGCACTGCACACTGTCCCAATGTTATTGCTTTGGGAAATTACACAGATGACAATCGGACAGCAACTTCATTGTATTTCTATATGCAAGATAAATAACTTCAGAATCCATAGTGTTAATGTTGTGATTGCAGAAGTGCCCCACAAACATCTCCTATATACGTGAAGACAATAAAAATATCTTGAGGGCTTTGCCTCATTTATCCCAGGATTAAAATTTCCAGAGAACTCTCCTAAATGAAACTACAGGACCAAACTTTGAGAACATATTATTGAATATCAAATCTTATCAAAGCAATCAAATGCATAGCCAAAAGTATATGCAAAGAAATATTGGGTAAAAACAGCACAATTTTAAGCAACCAATCCATGAAGAGGTGAGTTTCACCTTGAGCCAAGGTCATCTTTGAAGTCATTGTTAATGGTTCCAATGCCAAGACCCTTAGAAAAGTCTTAGAAATCAAAATCATCTTTGGCCCACCCATACTTTATAGATGAAAACCCCCAGACCAAGAGAAATATCTTGTCAAAAGTTTCACAGCTACTGGTGTAGCCTGGATTAGCGGCACTAAAGGGAGGAGCACTGGTTTAAGCCAAACATACTACTACTCCCATTCAGAGACTGCTTTCTCATCTATTAAATTAGGATGAAAATAAAGGAGTTGACATAAGAATGAAATGAGATAACAAAAATTTTTTGAGGGGTATATAAAGTGCTTATTGATTCTTAGTCCAGTGTTCTTTCTCCTTTATTATGCTATGTATGCAGCATGTGTAAACAGAATTTCTCTTCTTTCTGGAACTAAACTCTGGTCAGGCCATGATTCTAAGAGGCAAACATGCCCCTCTATAAACCATAAGATGGTATTCGTGCCAGGGCAAAAAAAGGACAACTGGGCCTACATCTAGCTTTAAAAAAAAAAAAAAAAATCTGTATTATGTGCAGATGGTAATCATAATCACTGCCATTTTGAAATATCAGTGATAATTGTGATTTATTGCATTCCTTCTACATGCCTGGCTTAGGGAGGGGTGCCAGCTCCTTAGGGCATGCATAGGCTTTAGAGGGAAACATGAATTTTAATGCTGACTCTTGTTAGTTGAGTTACCTTGGGTAAGTTATTTATATCGTCTGGATTCCATTTTCTTCATTTATGAAAAGGGAAAGATAATACTTAGCTCAAATGTTGTGTTTGGGGACATCATAAGCAGTAAAATAATGATAGCTAATATCATATTTCATGGTAAAGGAACTGAAGTGCAGAGAGGTAAAGAGGTTTGCCTGACCTGGAGTAGGGGGCTGAGCAGGCTGGGCCAGACGCCACAGCCTTTGCTCTGGGTAATATCCCACGCTAACTAACCCTGTTGCAATCAGGGTCACAAATCCAGATGATTGCCCAGCAACTCAGCTCATGGATTTCCAAGCTCTCTGGCTGTTTAATAACCTTCAAAGGCTGAGAAACAGGGCTTATTTGTTCTTACCCACAGTGCTACCCACAGTGCAGCCTCTGTCCGATCTATACTTACCTTTTTGAGGAAGAGTTATTTGGCTTCAGGCAGCAGGAACGCTCCCTAGCTCCATAGGGAAGTCCTTAGAAATACTCACTTCCCCATGCCCGCAGAAACAGAACACACAGGGCTCTCTCTTTGGAGGAGTTCGGGATCTACTGCCATGGGGAAGTGAACTTTGGTAACCACTTCTCCACCCACCATTGGGAGTCCCAGATGACTGGAGCTAGGTGGGGTCAAAGGGGACAGGCAGCGTTCTTGTTTCTTAAAGCCTTAGCTCCCGGGCTCCTTTCACACTTGGTCCCACCCCAGAAACAGTGAAATCCAGGGTGCTTCTCAGCCACCTCTTTGCAGTCAGGTCAGGTATAAATAGCCTGGAATTTAAGCAATCAGGTGAGAAGGGGTAAGTTCTACACGTTCTGCTTCTGGTTATGGAGAATTAGCCTTTCAAATTCTGTCCTTTCGAGTGCCATTCTTCTGTACCATTGACCTCATTTTCCTTTATTTGCCACAGAGCTTTATGTGTCTTAAAATTCTTATAATATTCTGCCTTCTTTTTATCATTCCTTATGCCCAGGGCCTTCTCACATGCTAGCCTCCAAGGGCATGAGGGCAGGACCTGTTTGAGGTCTACTGTTCCTCACCAAATTCGATTCAAAGTTGCAAGGCCCCTCAGCATCGCATAATCCAAGCTCACACTTACTGAGAACTCGCTGTATGCTTGGCGCGCTACGATGAAGCTCTTTTCCTACATTAACTCACGTAATTCATAGCAACACCCTAGGAATTTGTCAATACTACAATCTGGTTTTTGTGTAAACAAGGAAATAGGTAGAAAGGTTAAGTTAAATTACTAAGTATCAGGCAGGATTCTGGCCCATGCAGTCTGGCGCCAGACCCACGCTCTTTACAATCCCATTATTCTGCCTCCGACTGAATGATCACAGCCCTGTGAGGCATACAATCAGCCCATTTTATAGAGAAGAAAAGTGAGCTTTTGGCCAAAGTCCAAGGCACAGAGGGAGAGGAGCCGTAATGTAAATGTGAGTGCACACTATTACATCCTGTTGTGTTGTATTGTATCGTATCATATCGTATTTCTTTATTGTGGTAAGAACACCTAATACAAGATATTAACATATTTCTGAATGTACAATACAGTTTTAATTGTAGACACAACGCTGTACTGCAGATCTCTAGAACTTACTCATCTTGCAAAACTAAAACTTTATAGTTGTGGTCACTCTTCAACCCTTTAGGACACTACCTCCTTCAGAGGGAGAACAGAGAAATGATTACTCTATGCCATGGAAAATATTATTAAAAATTGCAACTTAAATTCAGTCTTGTCCCCTAATGTTCTGCTTCTCCAGAGCTCACTAGTTATGGAGCATGTGAATCTTGCAGATATGAAGCCAAATGTCCCTGACCGAGACAGTCTTATTAGTCTCGGTAGACATGAACTTATAGTTTTAATTATCTTTGAGAGGAAATTCTGAATAGGGGTTCTTAAAAAAAATAGAAGAACAAGGAAATAAGATCTTTTCATGATAGTGGCTGAAAAACAATTTCCATTTTGATTAGTTGTTTAAATATGAAGCAATAGTTTTTCAGAGCGAGCGTAATAAAACACCTCCTGGGGTTGCATAGGAACCTGAAGTTGTACACTGCTGCAGTCCCCTCCCCTATGAGAGGAGGCTATGTCATTCAACCCAAGGTCGCGACTTCTCCTGGACAGCTGCCTGCATCTTATTCCTGTGTAAAAGGGGGGGGGGGTGATAAAACTGCCACAACCCTGAAAATTTCTTCTCTCCAGAGCACCCTTGTTGTTGGTAGAGACCCTGGTCACAGCAGCATTGCACTCTTATCTTCTGCCCAATCCTGCTTGCCTTCCATTTAGACATGTTACCCAAAACACATACTAGGAAACTTCAACCATGCAAATCTCTGAGTATTAGAGTTCATTTCCTGAAAACTGACACAGAGCTCTTGATCTGAGGCATGATTCTAGGATGCAGACTCTCAAAGGGGAGTTAGAAAGGTTTCTGCTCCCAAACAAAAGACAAATAGGAAGTGCATTTACCTTCTTGTGTGCAATAACTAATACACTGAATGAGATAGATGAAGACATTAGCAATGAAAGGCAGTCTTCCTCCAAGAGGTAGAAAACAAAAAAGATGGGCTTTATAATGGTCCTAGCTTACTGTGAGGCTGTGAGCTTACTGTAAGTACACAGTGTGGGGAACACTGGCAAAGGCAAATGGTGCCCCTGATTTGGGGAGACAGAGCTGGAATCCAGGGAAGCTTTTTGGCTAAAGTTCCCAGCACAGAATATGTGGAGGAGTGAGCTAAACAGAAAGGAGAACTTGAGGGCAGGCCCTCAATGTCTGAGCGCCAATCTGTACAAGCACATGAAGAAATGTCCTGAGGCCACAGAAAAAACATGGGAGATTATTACAAAGAGCAACCTTCTCTTAGTCCACATGGGAGTCTGTTCCCACCAGCATAACTGGACACACCTCATAATTCACAGGGAATGGGCCATGGCATTTTGCCTCAGTAAGGGTGAGAATTCACTTTCTACTAATACTTCATTGTCCCATCTAACAAACCTTAGAAGCAGAACCCAAAATAATCACACTATTTCCATGTAAGTTAACAGCTTCCCTGAACATATCATAAGAATGTTCAGAGGGGGCGCCTGGGTGGCTCAGTGGGTTAACTCTGCTTTCAGCTCAGGTCATGATCTCAGGGTCCTGTGATCCAGGCCTGCTTTGGGCTCTCTGCTCAGCAGGGAGCCTGCTTCCTCTCTCTCTGCCTGTCTCTCTGCCTACTTGTGATCTCTCTCTCTCTGTCAAA
>PITA01013120.1:0-58908 GCA_004023965.1 Spilogale gracilis
AAATTAACCATTTTATTTTATTTATTTTTTTTTAATTTTATTTATTTGACAGCGAGAAACACAGCGAGAGAGGGGACACAAGCAGGGGGAGTGAGAGGGAGAAGCAGGCCTCCCGCCGAGCAGGGAGCCCGATGTGGGACTCGATCCCGGGTCTCCGGAATCATGACCTGAGCCGAAGGCAGTCGCTTAACCAACTGAGCCACCCAGGCGTCCCAAAATTAACCATTTTAAAGAGAACAATTCCGAGCACCTGGGTGGCTCAGTGGGTTAAAACCTCTGCCTTCGGTTCAGGTCATGATCTCAGGGTCCTGGGATCGAAAGAGCCTTGCTTCCTCCTCTCTTTCTGCCTGCTTCTCTGCCTATTTGTGATCTCTCTCTCTCTGTCAAATAAATAAATAAAATCTTTTTAAAAATATAATAAAGGGAACAATTCAGTGTCAGGTAGTACATTCCCCATGTTGTGCAAACAGCAGCACTATCCAGTTCCAGAACATTCCATCCCATCACCCCAGAGGAACACCCTGTGCCCATTAACTGTCACTCCCTATTTCTCCTAATCTCTCCAGCCCCTGGCAACCACTAATCTCCTTAAATCTACGGATTTGCCTGCTCTGGACATTTCCCACAGACAGAACCACACACCATGTGGGTTTTTTAGTATCTGGCTTCTTCGACTGATCACTATGTTTTTAAGATTCATCCATGTCGTAGGGTGTGTCCGAGCTTCATTCCTTTCTCTGGCCAAACAATATTCCACTGCATGGCTAGACCACATTTTGTTTATCCACCCACCCATCGATGGACATGTAGGTAGTTTCTACCTTTTGATGATCCTGAAAAACATGGCCGTGAACACGGTGTACGAGGATTTGTGTGACCACCTGTCTTCACTGCTTTGGAGTCTATACCTAGGAGTGGAATTGCTGGATCATGAGGTGCTTCTGTGTTTTGAGGAAGTGCCATGCTGTTTTCCACAGTGGTTGTACCCTACTCTGGCCTTTTGACCAACCCACCTGAGCCAGTGTCTTTAAAAGCCTCATTCCTCGGGGCACCTGGGTGGCTCAGTTGGTTGGGCGACTGCCTTCAGCTCAGGTCATGATCCCGGAGACCCGGGATCCAGTCCCACATCGGGCTCCCTGCTCGGCGGGAAGTCTGCTTCTCCCTCTCTCACTCCCCCTGCTTGTGTTCCCTCTCTGGCTGTGTTTCTCTGTGTCAAATAAATTTTTTAAAAAAATCTTAAAAAAAAAATAAAAGCCTCATTCCTCTTCCTCACAAGGGCAAACCCACTGAGATCAGCCCAGGGCATGAAACATATCCACAGATCTTCCAGGAGCCTTGCTTATGCTGGCGGAATCCTAGGGACAAAGCCGACAGAGGGAAGGAAGGGGGACATGAAGCGAACTTCAGATGTGAAATGGGATGGAGCATTTCACCAAGAGCATAAAAATAGAGATAAAATCCCATTATGAAGTATGATGTGATTTTCATAGAAATTTTGTACAATGTGGACAGATCCCCCATATATAAGGAGGCTCAGCTGTGTTTGAGCACAGAAAAGACCAGAACACTGGGCTTCTAACCTGGGAAAATGGGTGAGGGCAGGGCAGGGACCCTTCCTGCTCCCCTCCCCCCTCCCTCTACCTCCCCTCTCCCCCCCACTCCCGCCCCATGGCGCGTGTCACACCATGAATGCCAGCCTGTGCAGTTTGGAGAGAAAATCCATTGAAGAATATTCAAAGGAAGTAAAAATGACGAAGCACGTGTTGGCAGCAATTGTGGGTCTTTGTTTTGGAGACAGCTGTGCTTTTCTGAGGAAAAAAGCACCAGATTTGAATGGAGACAGTCTCTTTCCATGTCAACTGGTGGGGGGTGGGGGGAGGCGATAAAGCGCTGTTTCCTTTTAGGATATTGGTCTGCAGGCTGCCATTAAGTCTCTCCAGCTTCTCCCTGGCAGTCTCTCCGTTGCCTTCCTCCATCTGTCTGTTGATTCACTCACTCACTCATTCATTCACTCATTCATTCATTTGCCACACGTTTGAGAAACACATAACTGCTGGAACTTTCTATCTAACATATAAAACCACAGTGAAATGACCAACTGCAATCAGTGATTTGAAGGAAACATCTGAAGTATAAAGAAAGAGTAGTAATGGGGCCCGTCTGGGAGGTGACATTTTATGAGAGATCTGAAGGATGGATAAAAGCATGCCAAGGCAGAGGGAATGAGCTGTGCAAAGGCCCTGAGGTACAAATGAGCCTGTCTCTGGGAAGAGGACAGAGAGGCAAGAGGGAGTCAGGTTGGGGGGGGGTTGGCAGTGAGAGACAAGTTTTGTTTTGAGGCAATGGGGAGCCATGGGAGCCTTCAGAGCACAGCAAGGGTGGAGCCCTTTTTATACTCTATTTTATTGTGGTAAAATTCGCATAACATAAAATTAACCACTTTATTTTATTTTATTAAAAAAATTTTTTTATTTATTTGACAGAGAGAAACACAGCCAGAGAGGGAACACAAGCAGGGGGAGTGAGAGAGGGAGAAGCAGGCTTCCCGCTGAGCAGGGAGACCAATGTGGGGCTCAATCCTGATCCCAGAACTTCGGGATCATGACCCGAGCGGAAGGCAGATGCCTAATGACTGAGCCACCCAGGCCCCCCAAAATTAACCATTTTAAAGTGAACAATCCCACGGCATTTTAGTACATTTACAATATTGTACAATCATCACCACTACGTAGTTCCTCCCGAACATTTTTATCACCCCCAAAGAACCATCACTCCCCATCCACCCTCCCCCAACCCCTGGCAAACACTCATTTGCCTTTTGTCTCTATGGGTCTGCCTGTTCTGGACATTTCTTATCAACAGGCTCATACACTATGTGACCTTTTGTGTGTCTGACTTCTTCAATTTATACTCTTAAAAGAACAACTTGGAAGGACAGGAATGGAAGCAGGTACCATGCCGTCCCCACCTCTGGATCCCTACCCCAGGAACTCCGCAGGCCGCACCCCCTTACTTGGGCTCCCCTCCCTCCACCGACTTCACAAAGTCCCCGCCCCCGTCTGCCTGGGAGCTTTATTTCAAAACCACTCACCCGCAAATCCTCTCTGGGGCTCTGCTCCTGGGGCAGGCGCTGGAGGCCGGGTGGAGGGTGGCATGTCCTCCAGTTCCATGTACAAGCCACTCCTACCTCAGAGTGGGCCAGGAGAAACAGAGCCACCGACCCTGTGTGCCGGACAGCTGCTTGGCAAAATGACCCTGGGTGTTCACCAGGAAAGATTTTCCAAGCAGTTCTGTTGGTGCATTGATGCCTCTGTCTCAATGAAGCTGTGTCAGAACAGTCATTGTGTGAGTGTTGCCCCAGAGCCAGACCTGAGATATCCATTCACTCCGTCCTTCTGGCCTTCAGCGTTCTGGGGGTTGGAATTATTGCAGTGAGTGGGGATGACTGGGCTGAGCTGTGCCCCTCCAAAAGCTTTCCAGGATCTGAGTAAACAGGAGCCTAGTTGAGCTGGGAGTGTTGTTGATGACACCGGATGTTTTATAACACCAGGAAGAGCCCAGGGTGCTCACCACACGTGCTCTTTCCTCTAGACAATTGTAACCTGTTTTACAGATGAGGAAACTGAGGCTCAGAGAGGTTGTTTAACAATCTTTATCACACCACTAAGAAGGGCTGTATCCACAGGAACTTTTGGCTACATAAAACCAAAAGGGAACTAATTGGTTAATGGAATTGAAAATGATGGCTTCAGGCTCAGCTGGATCAAGGGACTTAACCAACCTCATGGGACAGCATCTTTCTCCATCTCCAGTTCCATTCCCAGGTGAGATGGCAACCAGCATTTCTGAATTGACCCTCATCCATTCAAGCAACATTGCAAAAGCTCTGTTGTCAAGAACTTTAGTGGAAGCACCAGGATTGCATCTTTTTGACCCAGCCTGGGGCATATGACTGTCTCTGAACCAATCACAGTGACCAAAGGTCCACGGTAGACTGATTGACAGGGCTGGGTGGACACATAGTAGACACACAGACTGGGTGACCTAGCTGAGAAGGGAGAAGACTATACATGCTAAGATGTCGATCCCAGAGGGAACAGAACATACCCTGCGAGTGGGTAGAGCCAGGATCCAAATCCAGGACTTCACCCCTGAGAAAGACTCAGCTCAGTTGCTCTTGTCCAGGCATATTCACCCTTGCACACGCCTCCAGCTTCAAAATCATCATCATCACGTCTGGAGAGGATCCCAGAGTCCCCTACTGCCGAACCCCAATACCTGCTTACTCCCTCCTCAGTTTCCTCATCTGCAAAATGGGTCATAAGGAGGAAGCATCTTGCACTCAGTGAATGGTCAAAGGCCACCCTGGGGTTGGTTGCAGAAGACAAAACCCACATTGAGAGTGCAGGAAAGAGCTTCTTTGAGTGATGACGGGATCCACGCTGGGAGAGGCGGCAGGAAAGGTACAGCGGGTACCAGGCGCTTGGGAGCAGAGGCGGAGCACGCGGCTGCCGGCCCAGCCCTGGGAGGCCAGCCTCTGAAGGCTGCATTCATCTTCCAGGGAAAGGCACAATTCTCTCTTTCCCCTCTGCCCCTCCCAGCCCCCTCCTCCGCCCTACTTTCTTGTTTACCCATTCAGGGCCACGATTTATTTTCGGACCAGAACGTTCGTCCTCCTCACTGTCTGTGGCCACCTGCCAGAGCCATGCACTGGCCACACCGGGAGAAAGGAGGCCAGAAAGAATCTAGCCTAGCTGAGAAGAACCAGGGTCTTGGGGAAGGTTGTAGGTCAGGCCTGCCTTTGACCTTCTGTTTATCCTCATAGACAGGAACTAGGGGTGTGAGTAGCCCCAAATTTCTCATTTTGTCACACTCCTGATGAAGGAAGGGATCGACAGGCTGTTTACAGCACTGTCTTGGTGGTGGGCATGAACCACTTCATTGGGAATTGGCCTGAATGAGTGAGGTGTGATTCAGGGTGAGTATCGAATTATCTCAATATATGTACTCCTTTAGTTCATTTGGACAAATGAGGATGCACTCATTTTCATTTTAATTATACTAATTATATTATATTATTCTCTTTATTAGGTTTGATAAAGCTGAGTTCGTGATCAACCCCCAGCTTCAACTTGGCAAACTCCTACTCATCCTTCAAAACCCAAAACACTTATGCCCTCCTCCATCCTTCACATGTCCACACAAATGCTCCATCTTTCCCCTCTCTATGCTATAAGAGAGGAACTCCCCCACCACTCTGGTTATCTGTTTATGACTCTCCCCATCTGAGCCCTCTTCTAGCATCCAATTCAGTGCCTGGTATACAGTAGATAATCAATAAATGTGGGGATTTGGAGAAACATTTTTAAAAATAGCTTCATCGGGAGGCGCCTGGGTGGCTCAGTTGGTTAAGCGACTGCCTTCGGCTCGGGTCATGATCTCGGAGACCCGGGATCGAGCCCCACATCCGGCTCCCTGCTCGGCGGGAAGCCTGCTTCTCCCTCTCTCACTCCCCCTGCTTGTGTTCCCTCTCTGGCTGTGTTTCTCTCTGTCAAATAAATAAAACCTTTAAAAAAAATAAAAATAAAAATAGCTTCATCGGGATACAATGCACATAGCATTCAATTCATCCATTAAAGTATACAATTCAATGGTTTTTAGGTTAGTCACAGATTTGATCAACCACCACCACAGTCAATTTCAGAACACCAAATTATCTCCCAGACAAACCCTGTCCCCATCAGCGGTCACACCCCATCACCCTCCCCTGCCCCTGGCAATCACTAATTCATTTTTTGTCTCCACAGATATGCCTGTTCTGGACGTGTCACAGAAACGGGATCCTCCAACGGCCTCTTGCGTCTGAATTCTCTCACTCGGCATGATGTTTTCAAGGTTCATCCACAAGGTAGCGTGTAACCACGCTTCATTCCTCCTACTCCTCCCTACTATGACCGAGTACTATTCCACGGCGTGGATGGGCCACATTGTGTTCATCCATTCATCTGTTGGTGGACGCTTGGTTTAATTCCCACCTTCTGGCTATTGTGAATAGTGCTACCACGACCAGCTATGTCCAGGGGTTTGTGTGGATGTCTATTTTCACTCATCTCAGCTGTAGACAGAACTGGTTATTTTGAACCTTGTTAAACTGTAGTCAATTGTCGCTTAGGTTGGGTAGAGGAGCGATCCAACCCCGCAGGCTTAGAAACCAGGAATGTTGGCTGGAATCTGCCCCTACTGACCCATCTGTGAAGAGGGCCACGTAGGCCCAAGATTTTGCCAATTGCCTTGGAGGGACTCGAGCCCCGCACCCCACCCTGCACCCTCCCCCCCGCCAGCAGAAAGTTGTCAGCTGCTGTAATCACTTCCTCTTGCCTGGATCTCCCCAGAATGAAATTTTTCTAAGTCAATTGGTCTACGTCTCGGGCCTTTTAGGTCCACAGATGGCTCTTTCCGTGGGGCCAGCAATAGTTGGGTCTGCAACTCTCCGCGACCCCTGATCAGGCCATGGGGTTTTGGGGGTGGCTGATCTAAGCACCTGCCCAGGGTTTATTTTGGTCGAGGGTGGCAGGCTGGGTCAGCACCTTGGGGGGTGGCCTCTGCCCGGGACTGTGAAACCTGAGGCCTCTAATGGGTATCCTTGGCCTGCTAGGTGTCCGAGGCCAAGAGCCTGCTCTGCCTCTGGGCGCTCTCAGTTTGTCAAGAGAATCCTGTCTCTGGAAAGCAAGCCCTACCTCCCCCCAGTGCCAGGCGCCCGGGTATCTGCATTAGTCAGGGCTCTCCAGAGAGATGGAATCAACATCACATATGTATATTATATATGCGAAGAGGTTCGTTTTAAAGAATTGGCTCATGTGATTGTGCGAGCTAATAAACCTGAAATCTATTTCCAACATACTGGAAACTCAGGGGGGATTTCTATGTTGCACTCTTGAAGAGACCGCCTTTTTCCTTAGGAAACTTCCTCCGCTTTTGCCCTCGTGTCCTTCGACTGATTAGATAAGGCCCACCCAGGGCGTCACAGATAAAATTCCTTTCTTTAAGGTCAGTTGATCAGATATGTTAACTACATCTGGAAAATGTTTTCACAGTAACATCTAGACTAGTGTTTGACCAAACAGCTTGGCACTATTGCCTGACCAGGTTGATGCATAAATTTTAACCATCAGTATGCTGTTTCCCTGTCCCCACCCCTACACACCACCCCTAGGATGCCATCTCCACAGAGAAGTCCTCTGTGATGTGCCCCACCATAAAGGAGAGGACACAGAAGTGTGTGACTGGTCGCTTCTCAGCAGAGAGGGCCAGAAGGAGAGCGGGCAGGGCAGGCGTAAGGGAGGGCCCATGGAGGAATAGGGGATATTTCAGCAGAGGCAAGAGCTCCAAGGCCAGCCGAGGAGCTCAGGTGATGGGGAGCCCTGGTAGGCATTGGAGCAGGGCAGGAGTATAGTTAGATACACTAACTATCGCAAGACTTATCATTGGCTATTACGGGTCTGTTAGCACCCTGAGTGGGGGGGTGGGGGAAGCAGGTGTCAGGGCCCCAGTCCAGGCAGGAAATAGCAAGGCCTGGGCCAAGGGCTGTGGAGATGGGGGTGAGGGCAGATTCAAGAGGTTCTCGGGGTAGACTGAGTCAGCCTGGGATGTATGAACATGAGTTGTTAAAAGCATCATTCTGAGCCCTGAGCTGTGGACGCAGTGCCAGGAATACCTCCCTGAGCTACACACGGTCAAGGACCAGACTCCGAGTGTCTGTGGTAGACACCCTTGAGCCCTCCTCTGCAGTACACGGCCGTCTTTTTCTATAAGGCTTTTTTATGCTTCTACTTGGACAAATCTTTCCCCTGCTGCTCTCAAGAACAATACTTCCCAGGGCGCCTGGGTGGCTCAGTTGTTAAGCATCTGCCTTCGGCTCAGGTCATGATCCCACAGTCCCCAGATCGAGCCCCACATCGGGCTCCCTTCTCAGTGGGAAGCCTGCTTCTCCCTCTCTCACTCCCCCTGCTTGTGTTCCCTCTCTACCTGAGTTTCTCTCTGTCAAATAAATGAAGTCTTAAAAAAAAAGAAAAAAAAATCTTGCCCTTTCACAGCCGGGATTAGATTCAAGGTATTTCCAGATTCTTCTAGGAGTTGTGATTCATCTCCAGTTTTGTTTTTTTTTTTTTACAATTTGACAGCTCTCCCCTAAGGAATGGTGAAGAGCTTAAAAGTCCCACATGGGTGAAGGAGGAGCATTGGGTCATGTCTTAGAGAGTTCAGTTCCTCTCAGGAATATTCTGTCTTTTTGATATTTAATTGCTCTGTAAAACTGACGAAAACAGAAAAAAACTATAGAGATCGTACTGACTGAATGGAAGGCTCTTGCCTAAGGCCCCTCCAAGCAGCTCTCTGGGCACTCACCTTAGATATGAGAAGTTGGAGACTCTGGGAGGTCAGGGGACAGCTCGGCCACCTCATGATGGCCCCATGGGAGGCATCCTACCACAGACCCACAGTGACACAGGACATCCCTGAGCCTCACGCTTGTCACGTGAGTAAAGGGGACTATCCTCCAACTTGGCGACAAGATGCCTTGGAGGTCCGCATCAGGGAGCAGCGTGCTATTATTGTTATAATCTTTAAAATTTTAATTTTCAATTTTCTTCATTATTTCTTTTTTCAGTTTTCTGTTTGGTGGTAAAATATACAAATAACATAAAATTTACCACCTTAACCACATTTTAAGTAGGTGTACCTTTCAGTGGTATTAAGTATCTCCACGTGGCTGTGTAAACCATCACCACCATCCATCCATCCCCAGAACTATTTTTTTTTTTAAGATTTTACTCATTTGAGAGAGAGGGAAAGAACACGTGAGAGGCAGAGGGAGAAGCCGATGGCCCACCATTACGAAGCTTGATCCCAGGACCCCAGGATCATGACTCGAGTGGAAGACAGATGCTTAACCGACTGAGCCACTCAGGTGCTCCCCCGCCCCCCAGAATTTTTTCATCTTCCCAAACTGAAACTCTGTTCCCATTGAACACTAACTCCCATTTTCCCTCCCCCACGTTCTGGCACCCACTGTTGCACTTTCTCTATGAATCTAACCAGTCCTGGGGCTTCATATCAGTGGAATTGATCAGTATTTGTCCCCTTGTGGCTGGTTTATTTCACTCAGCCTAATGTCCTCAAGGTTCATCCATATGGATTCATCCAAATCAAAACTTTATTCCTTTTCAAGGCTAACATTCTGCTGAATATACACACCACATTTTATTTATCCATTCATCCATAAATGGACACTTGGGTGGCCCTTACTTTTTGTCTGTTGTAAATAATACTGCCATGAGCCCAGTGTGCAAACGTCTCTTTAAGTCCCTGCTGCCAGTTCTTTGGGGGACACACCCAGAAATGGAGTTGCCGGATCATGCAGCAATTCTACGTCTAATTCTTCCAGCAACGACCAGACAGTTGTCCACACCAGCTGCAACATTGCACATTTCACACTCCCACCAGCAGCGGGAGGGTCCTGATTTCTCCACGTCCCCACTAACGCTTGTTTTCCCTTTGGCTTCATCATCACTTTCCTAATGAGCGTAAAGTGATATCTCACTGTGGTTTTCATTTGCTTCTCCCCGATGACTAGTGATTTGGAGCATCTTTTCGTGTGCTTATTGGCCATTTGTGTATCTGCTTTCATAAGAGGGTCTAGTCACATTCTTTGCCCATTTAAAAATTGAACTGTTTGTCTTTTTTGATTGTTGAATTGTAAGAGTTCTTATATATTCTGGATATTAATCCCTTATCAAATATACAATTGGCAAATTTTTTCTCTCGTTCTGTGGGTTGCCTTTTTACACCCAATTGTTTCCTTTGATACAAAAAAAGGTCTTAGTTTAGGGGCACCTGGGTGTCTCAGTCGGTTACACGTCTGCCTTCAGCTCAGGTCATGATCCCAGGATCCTGGGATTGAGTCCCATATCAGGCCCCTGGCTAATCTGTTTCTCACTCTGCCGGCCACTCTCCCTGCTCTCTCTCTCTCTCTAATGAATGAATACAACTTTTTTATTTAAAGATTCTATTTATTTGACAGAGAGAAACACAGCTAGAGAGGGAACACAAGCAAGGAGAGTGAGAGAGGGAGAAGCAAGCTTCCCACCAAGCAGGAAGCCTGATTTGGGGCTCGATCCCAGGACCCCGGGATCATGACCTGAGCCGAAGGCAGTCGCTAAATGACTGAGCCACCCAGGTTCCCCAATAAATACAATCTTTAAAAAACAAAAAACAAAAGAAGTCTTAGTTTTGATAAATTCCAATTATATATAATATATATCATATTATATATTGATATATTAATATATAATATTAATATTATAATAATATAATGTATATAATTCTTTTATTATTTGTGTTTTGGTGTTCATATCCAATGAGCCATTGCCAAATCCAAAGTCATGGAGTTCTGCCCCATGTTTTCTGATTTTTGGCTGTTATGTTCAGGTCTCTGATCCATTTCAGCTCTTTTTTTTTTTTCATTTTGAATTAATTTTTTAACATGGTGTGAGGTAAGGGTTCAACTTTTCTTTTGCCTGTGGAGATCCAGTTTTCCCAATACCATTTGTTGAAAAGGCTTTTTTTCCCCCGCACTGTAGGATCTTGGTATTTCTATAAAAAATCATTTGAGTGTATATTTGAGGGTTTATTTCTGGGCTCTCTATTCTATTCTGCTGGTCTACATATCTGTTCCTATGTCAGTACCATACTATTTTGATTTTATTAAAGCTTTGTAGTAAGTTTTTTTTCAAGATCCTATTTATCTGACAGAGAGAGGGAGGGAGAGAGCACAGGTGCATGAGTGGCGGGGGCGGGCATTGAGTAGCCGCAGACAGGGAGGGAGCAGCAGGCTCCTCACGGAGCCGGGAGCAGGTGCAGGGCTCGATCCCAGGACCCAGGGATCATGACCTGAGCTGAAGGCAGATGCTTAACGACTGAGCCACCCAGGCGCCCCCGTAGTAAGTTTTAAAATTGGGAAGTTTGAATCTTCTAACTTTGTTCTTCTTTTAGAATGGGTTTTTCTGGGGGCGCCTGGGTGGCTCAGTTATTAAATGTCTGCCTTGGGCTCAGGCCACCATCCTGGAGTCCCAGGATCCAGCCCCACATCAGGCTCCCTACTGAGCAGGAAGCCTGCTTCTCCCTCTCTCACTCCCTTTGCTTGTGTTCCCGCTCTAGCTGTGTTTCTCTCTGTCAAATAAATAGAATCTTTTTTAAAAAGGTAGAATGGGTTTTTCTGTTTCTGCAAAAAAAGAAAGGTCATTGTGATTTTGATAGGGGTGGCATTGAATCTGTAGATTTCTTTGGGTAATATTATCATCTTAACGATATTAAATTTTCCAACCTATGAACTTGGGAGGTCTTTCCATCTATTTACATCTTCTTTAATTTCTTTCTGCAACATTTTGTAGTTTCCAGTGTAGTCTTTCCCCTCCATGGTTCATTCCTAAGTATTTGATTCTTTTGAGGCCTTGTAAGTAGAATTAGTTTCTTAATTTCCTTTCTGGATTGTCATTGTTAGTGTATAGAAATACAACTGATTGTTACATGTTGATCTTGTATCTTGCTACTTTGCCGAACTTGCTTATTGGCTCTGGCAGGGTTTTTTTGTGGTGAAATCTTTGCAGGTTTTCTCCATTAAGATCATGTCATCTGCAGAGATAATTTTACTTCTTTTCCAACTTGGACGCCTTTTATCTCTTTTTCTAGCCTAATTGCTCTGGAGAGGACTTCTAGAACTAAGTTGAATAGACTTGTAGAAAGTGAGCAATCTTGTTCTAGATTGAGTGTGTCCCGCCAAAATTCATATGTTGAAATCCTAACCCCCAAAGGGATGGTGTGAGAAGTTGAGGGCTTTGGGAGGTGATGAGGTCATGAGGGCGGGGCCCCGAAGGGGGCTTATAAAAGAACCCCCAGAGGACTCTCTTGCCCTCCTTCTGCCATGTGAGTATATAATGAGAAGGTAGCCGCCTGCAGCCCAGAAGAGGGTTGTCACCAGCACCTGACCATGCTGGTACCGTGATCTCAGAATTCCAACCTCTAGAACCTTGAGAAATAAATTATTGGTTTTTATAAATTTTTCTTAATTTTATTATTTTTTATTAAAGATTTTATTTATTTATTTGACAGAGAGAGCAATCACAAGTAGGCAGAGAGGCAGGCAGAGAGAGAGGAGGAAGCAGGCTCCCCGCTGAGCAGAGAGCCCGATGCAAGCCTCGATCCCAGGACCTGATCTCGTGACCTGAGCGGAAGGCAGAGGCTTAACCCACTGAGCCACCCAGGTGCCCTCTTAATTTTATTTTTTAAAGAGTTTAGTTATTTATTTGTTAGAGAACACAAGAAGCAGAGGAGTGGCAGGCAGAGCAGGCAGAGGGAAAAGGAGGCTCCCCACTGAGCAAGGAGCCTGATGTGGGACTCCATCCAGGACCCTGGGATCATGACCTAAGCTGAAGGCAGCGCTGCACAGACTGAGCCACCCAGGCGTCCCAAATTATTGCTTTTTTTTTTTTTTAAGATTTTATTTATTTGACAGAGAGAGAGACACAGCCAGAGAGGGAACACAAGCAGGGGGAGTGAGAGAGGGAGAAGCAGGCCTCCCGCTGAGCAGGGAGCCCGATGTGGGACTCGATCCTGGGTCTCCAAGATCATGACTCGAGCCGAAGGCAGTTGCTTAACCAACTGAGCCACCCAAGCGCCCCATCAGATTATTGCTTTTTATAAGTCACCTCGTTTTGGCTACTTTGCAGCCTGAACGGACTAAGACACATGTCTTGTTCCTGATCTTAGAGGACAAACTTTCTGTCTTTCATCACTAAGTATGATATGACCTGTGATTTACCACAATGAAGAAGTCCTCTTCTCTTAGTTGTTGATTTATTTATTTATTTAGTTAGTTAGTTAGCTATTTACCCTGAATGGGAGTTGGATTTTGTCAAGCCCTTTTTCTGCACTAGTCAGGATGATCACGCCATATTAATCCTTTCTTCTGTTCGGCTGCTCTTTCACACTGTTTGTTGTACTGGATTTGTTTGGCCTGGGGTGGCATCTCACTAGTGGGAGGAGCTTTGCAGCCTAATGACCTTGAGGTCCTTCTGGGGACTGGCAGTGAGCTCTTCCGGACTGTGTGGGATCTCACAGCACTCCTTAAGCATAGTGTCTCCATTTTCCCATGGAGGGGCATTTTGAGGGGTCTCCGGTCGGGGTGACCAGCAGTGGTATTATGGGGGCACATCCCAGGGGTGGGGTTGCTGGTGTGAACATGGTCTCTTATGCGTGAGGACTGTTTTGATTCCCACTCTCCACTTGCGGCATCACTGTCATCCAGACTGTCATTTAACCAGGCCCTTTGGGCTGGGGGCTGGGGGCTGCTCCCAGTTGCCCTCAGTCCTAGAAATTTCTCCAAGCTGGGCGGTGTTGAGCCAGAGCCCCTCAGCTGCCTCTCACAGAACAACGGCATCTGGGGTATTTGATGCCCCCACCATCTGGCCTTTCCTAGGGGCAGTTGCCAACAGCCAATCCACATGGACGATGTCTGCAGGCTGATTCCCCTTCAAATCTTTCCTCTTGAGCTCCAAAATGAAGAGCCACTAGAGTTCCAAACTGAGCCTGGAACAAATGAATGCTCTGAACTTCTCCCGGAAAAAAAAAAAAAAGTGGTAGTTCCGGGGTGCCTGGGTGGCTCAGTCTGCTAAGCGTCTGCCTTCAGCCTGGGTCATGGTCTCTGGGTCCTGGGATTGAGCCCTGTGTAGGGCTCCCTGCTCAGCCAGGAGTCTGCTTCTCCCTCTCCCTCTGCTTCTCTCCTTATCCTTCCCCTCCCCCGCCCTTGCCCTACTCTTATGTGCATGTGTGCTCTCTCTCTCTCTCAAATAAAATGTTTTAAAAATTTTAAAAAAAGAAACCTAGTTTGAGGAACTGGTGCCACCACGCTCATGTGCACATCCTTTGTTTACAAGTTTTATGGATGCCTCTGCTCTGTGCAGGGGCCCAGGGCCCAGTGACCCTGGACCTATGAAAGGCCTCTGTCCTGAAGGCCGCCCCCCTTGGCTGAAGCGAAGAACCAAACCCAGATACTCCCAGCCCCACAGGCCAGGGCTAGGCTAGAGGAAGGAATTGAGGCTGGGCGACCCCCAGAGTAGGGGGCCGGGCACAGCCTAAGGGAGTTAGACAAGGCTTCCTGGGAATAAGGCACTGCGTATCGAGGGATGAATAGGAGTTCGGCAGGTGGCAAGGCAGTGGGGGTGAACCTGACAGAGGGAACCTGAGGGAACATGAGGGCAGGAACATGGAGCAAACATGGGGAACCATGAACAGGTGCGCACACAAAGGCCAGGAACGTTGTTCAGGGATCCCTGTTTGCAGAGCAATCTCGGGGTGAGGGGAGTGTCTCCTGCAGAAACAGCGGCCATGTCTTCCTCAAGGAGTGCCTCCTCTGCTCTATCCTGAGACCAGCCCCCACGTTAATGCCCTGCAAGAGAGAAACTTGCTTTTACCAGGATCCTTTTTTTTTTTTTTTAGAGATTTTATTTATTTATTTGACAGAGAGATCACAAGTAAGCAGAGAGGCAGGCAGAGAGCGAGGAGGAAGCAGGCTCCCTGCCAAGCAGAGAGCCCGATGCGGGCCTCGATCCCAGGACCCTGAGATCATGACCTGAGCAGAAGGCAGAGGCTTTAACCCACTGAGCCACCCAGGCACCCTTTACCAGGATCCTTATGCTGCATTGGTAAGTGGGCATAAGTTCTGTGCCTCTTGAGAGCAATAATATGACACCCACTGTATGCTGGCCACATGCAAGCCTCCTGTTGTCAGAGACTAAAACAGACACTCAAGGAGGTTCTTGGCTTTGGATTTGAACTCCAGTCTGCAGGGAGGCGTGACCAGGTAGAGGCATCCCTCTCCTGGATATGGCATTGCTTTATTCCATTGTCACCCCAACACAGGGAGGGGATGCAGACAGAGTCTGAATTCCATGTAGTGAGCCTCCAAGAGAGCATTCCTGCTCCAGGATCCACAGTGCAATTCCAAGGAATTGCAGAGCCTGTGACCCCCGCCTGCACCCATCAGCTCTTAGAGCTCAAACTGGGCAAGGGGCCGAGACCCACCCTCAAGACCAGTCCCTGGGAGAGGGCGCAGCCAGGGTAACGGCCCCACCCTAGTGACCGTTTTCCCCTGACTATGAAAAAAAAAATGTTGGGCAATTTCCTGATGGAGAATCAAAAAAGCAGAAAAGAAAACAAACCAAAAAAGTCACAACCTCTCCCATAATTGCTCAGCATGGAGATAATCTCTGTTGGTATTTGCAGGCACTGCCTTCCAGTCTCTAAAAAATGGTCTCATTATTTTGTTGTTGTTATCCAAGTAATGTGACTCTACTGGAGAAAAAGCAACCGACGAGATAAGCAGAAAGAAAAAATAAACAGAAATTACCTATCATTTCCCAGGCAAGAGCTGTTTAATACTTTAAAGTATTATTTTTCTTTGTGCGCAACCCTTCACATCTACTACAGATGATTTGGAAAATGCAGAATAGCAAAAGCAGAGTGGTTGCATTCTCGTAGCTCCACCCAGAGAGGAGCCTGGTGCTTTTCCACACTACAAATGCTCGTGAGATGAAGGATAGCAAGCAGGTATGAGCAAAGGCTCTGGACCCAGACAGCTCAGGTTCAGATCCCAGCTCCTCCCACTGGCTGTGTGTCTTTGGACAAGGAGCTTCTGAGCCCCAGTTTCCTTGTCTGTACACCAGGAAGGATGATCATCATTCTGACTTCCTCCAAGAGCCTAGTGAAAAGGGAGATCATGCAGTCACTGTACCTAAGACATTTTAAAAAACTTAATTTTTGTACTTCTTTCCTCTGCTTACAAAAAGAAGATGTGCATACCACACCCACAATACCTGATGTAGGAAGGGCAAGGCTGGCAATCCCCTGTAGCAGAGCCCAGCCTAATCCCAGACAGAGCCATGGAGCAGGAATAGCATCCCAAAGCTAGTCTAGCTTTGAGGTGGGGATCTGGGCTAATCTATCCAAATCTGCCTTCCCAGGGTCTATTATTTCTCTCCATTTTACAGAATAGGAAACTGAGGCCCAGAAAGGGCTAAGTGACTTGTCCAAGGTACAGATTTGATCCACAATGTGGATGAAAGAATCAAGTTATAAGGAAAAAAGATAATTCTTTTTTTAATTAATTAACTTATTTATTTGAGAGAGAGAGAGAGAATGAGAGAGAAAGCACTAGCAGGGAGAAATAGACCTCCCGGTGAGCAGGGAGCCTGAAGCGGGGCTTAATCCCAGGACCCCAGGATCACGACCTGAGCTGAAGGCAGGAGCTTAACCGACTGAGCCACCCAGGTGCCCCTAAAGGTAATTCTTTAAACAAAACGTCCTTTTGTTATTTTATTTTAAATACAAAAATGGGAAGGGGATGGGCAACATGGGTGAAGGTAGTCAAAAAGTATAAACTTCCTCTTATAAACAAATAAATCCTAGGAAGGAATGTCCTGCATGGTGACTAGGGTTAATAAAACTGCATTATATACTTGAAAGTGGCTAAGAGTAGGTGTTAAACTTCTCATCACAAGAAAAAATACTTTGTAACTCTGTGTGGTCATGGATGTTAATTAGACTTGTTAGGTCATCTTGTAATATACACAAATACTGAATCCTGTACATCTGAAGCTAATGTAATGTTACATGTCAATTACATCTCAATAAAAAATGATACATGAGGGGCGTCTGGGTGGCTCAGTCAGTTAAGCGTTTGCCTTCAGCTCAGGTCATGATGGCAGAGTCCTGGGATCGAGCCCCGCATCGGGCTCCTTGGGAGAGCTTGCTTCTCCCTCTGCCTGCCACTTCCCTGGCTTGTGCTCTCTGTCTGACAAATAGATAAATAAAATCTGGGGGCAGGGAGAGCGGTATATGCTCAGTGTGAACAATTCAAATTTACAGAGTCCTGTGCAACAAAGAGAGAACACTGACTATGCCCTTTGGTAAGCAGTTTGACCTGTATCTTGCCGGAATAAATACACAGACACAGAAATGTGTGTGTGTGTGTGGTGCGGGCGCTAATTTCACTAAAATATGATTCTACTCTACATACTGTCCGAAAATTGTTTGGCTCACCAACTCTGTGTTGTGAACATATGTGCACAGCTATCCTCATGGATCTAGCTCATTTTGTCCCCTTAAATGGACCACATAACCCCCCATTCACATTTTTTGTACTTTTTTATTTCAAATTTGTTGTGAAATATAAATTTTTATTTTTCATCTTTTCTCTGTTATTATGGTATGGCATACACCCAGGAACATGCATAAAGGGCACTAATCTTAGGTATGGAGTTGGGTTAATTTTTTAATGAGCACATGTGGCTAACCACCACCCATGTCCACCTAGAAGGTTCCCTTTTGCCCCTCCCATACATCATCTTATTCCAAATTGCTGTTTGTGTTCCCCTATCTTCACAAAGGTTGTCCCCCACTTTCCAACACAGTATTTATTGTTTTCTGGCCTTTTCGATAGGGGATCTTAATCCCTCAGGATTGCAAGTTTCGTTTTGTTTTTTCAAGTAAGCTCTCTACCCAGCATGGGGCTTGAACTCACGATCCTGAAATCAACAGTCTCAGACGCTGCTGACTAAGCCAGCCAGTCCCTTTCATTAAACTTTTTATTTGGAAATAATTCTAGACTCATGTGCAGTTGTAAAAAGACAGAGAGCTGAAAGCATGTGTTCATTCAAAAACGTAAATATTCATAGAAGTGTTATTTGTTCATTTTTAAAGGATTTTATTTATCTATTTAATTTATTTTTTAATTTTTTAAAAAGATTGTATCTATGTATTTGACAGAGAGAGAGATCACAAGTAGGCAGAGAGGCAGGCAGAGAGAGAGGAGGAAACAGGCTCCCCGCTGAGCAGAGAGCCCGATGTGGGCCTCGATCCCAGGACCCCAACATCATGACCTGAGCCAAAAGCAAAGGCTTTAACCCACTGAGCCACCCAGGCACCCAAAAGATTTTATTTATTTATTTGACAGAGAGAAACACAGCTAGAGAGGGAACACAAGCAGTGGGGTTGAGAGAGGGAGAAGCAGGCTTCCCGCTGAGCAAGGAACCTAATGTGGGGCTCTATCCTAGGACTCCGGGATCATAACCTGCGAGGGCAGATGTTTAATGACTGAGCCACCTGGGCATCCCCAAAAGCGGTGTTATTTAGAATAGTCAAAAGTAGAAACCATCCAAATGTCTACCAGTCGATGAAAGGACACATAAAATGTGAATTATCTATGCAATGGAATATTACTCAGCCAATAAAAGGAATGAAATATTGAAACATGTTAAACATGGAGGAATCTTAAAAACATGATGCTAGGGCTCCCGGGTGGCTCAGTTGGTTAAGCAACTGCGTTCGGCTCAGGTCATGATCCTGGAGACCCCGGGATCGAGTCCCACATCGGGCTCCCTGCTCGGCGGGAAGCCTGCTTCTCCCTCTCTCACTCCCCCTGCTTGTGTTCCG
This sequence comes from Spilogale gracilis, assembly GCA_004023965.1. Lineage (NCBI taxonomy): Eukaryota > Metazoa > Chordata > Mammalia > Carnivora > Mephitidae > Spilogale > Spilogale gracilis. The sequence goes on from PITA01013120.1 coordinate 18,544, forward strand.
TCTCTGACTGTGTTTCTCTCTGTCAAATAAATAAAATCTTAAAAAAAAACCATGATGCTGAGTGACAGGAGCCAGACATAGAAGACCACATATTATATGAGTCCATTTCTACAAAAGGTCCCCAATAGACAGATCTATAGAGACAGAAAGTAGATTAGTGGCTAGCACAAGGTGGGGGGAGAATGAGAAGTGATACCTAATGGGCCTGGAGTTTCTGTGGGTGATGAAAATATTCTGGAATTAGACCGTGGTGATGGTTCCATAACTTTGTGAATATACTAAAAACCATGGAATTGAACCCTTTAAAAGGGTGAGCTTAAAAAAATAATAAAAAGGGGCGCCTGGGTGGCTCAGTTGGTTAAGCAACTGCCTTCGGCTCAGGTCATGATCCCGGAGACCGGGGATCAAGCCCCACATCTGACTCCCTGCTCGGCGGGAAGCCTGCTTCTCCCTCTCTCACTCCCCCTGCTTGTGTTCCCTCTCTGGCTGTGTTTCTCTCTGTCAAATAAACAAATAAAATCTTTAAAAAATAATAGTAATAAAAATAAAAGAGTGAATTTTATGGTATGTGAGTCATAGCTCAATAGAGCTGTTAAAAAAAAAAAAAAGGAAGAAAGCATACAGAGAGGTCTGGGTTACCCTTCACATCACTTCCCCCTGCTAATCTCCTGTGTGATTTGTACATCATCACAACCAGGAAGTTGATATTTAGACAATCAAGAGAACTTATTTGGGCTCCTGTGTGCCTCGTAGAATTTTAAAGAAAATACTACTACTAATAATGGCAGTGGTTGTTCGGGCTCCAACCACACAACAGGCCTACTGGATCCAACAGCACAGCATCTCTACAAGGTGGGGAGCATCTCCCAGAGGAGACTCAGAATGGGAAAGGGTTTTGCCTAAGGTTGAAATTTTGTATACGGCATGAGGTAGGATCGAGGTCCGATTTATCCCACACGGATATCCGGTTGACCCAGAACAATTTTTTGAAAAGGCCAGCTGGGTCTAAGCTTCGCACAGGTAACCCGGGAAAGAACAGGGATTTCCAAGTCAGATCCGTCTGACTCAACGCTCAACTCCAGAACAGTCTCCACATTCCCTGGAGGCCTGTCCTACCGGCCAGCCAGCTGAGCAAGCTTTGCCTTGTCAGCAAAATACAATGACTTTCTAGAGCATTGCCAAAGGCGCAGGGTGGGGAGGCACGGGCCAGCTCTAACTCGCTTCCTTCCTGCAGGGACGTTGAAACAGCTCACTCTGCCTCCTGCCTGCTCTGACCCCACCTATTTTTATTTTTTCCCTTTTCCTGCCTTCTTCCAAGGGGAAAGGCGGATGTCTTGGCAGCTATCCATTCCAGGAGGCCCAGCACATCTTCACCAAGGGGATGTTCAAGATCACGTCCCTGTCCAGGGCCTTCCTTTGCCCATTGGGATTTATGGATGTGAGGCTCCCAGGTCAACCTCAAACCTGCCCAGTCCCCCTAAGTCTCCCTGTATCAAGGAGAGTCTTCATCAAACACCCAAATATTGAGGAGTCTTTCTAGACTCCTCTCCTCCCTCACCCTCCAGAATGTTCCCCACCCTGGCCAACTTCTCAGGATTGCTCCCAGATCCCCCCTTGGGCAGGCTGTCTCTTCCCCAGAGGCTATTACAGCTCATCTTTGGTCTGGGGATGGTCAGGGAGCCAGGAGGTCTGGAGGCCACAGCTGGTGCCTAATTAATGCTGAATGGAGGGATAGTTATCTATGCCTCCTGCCACTATCCAGTTCCATTTCCCTATCACAACCACAGGGAGCTTTTTAGAACTTGAAAAATACACCAACTTACCCCTTAAAAGTCACCTATGGTTCCCATAATCCTAGAATGGAGCCCCCCCAACTCCCTGCAGCCCTGCCCAAAGGCCCAGTCCCTGCCCATCTCCCAGGCCTCTCTCCCTCCTCCTCCCCCTTGTTCACCCTGCTCCAGTCTCAGCACCCTCCTCGATGCTCCTCAAACACACCCAGCTCCTTTCCTCAAATATGCCCAGTTCCTTTCCACCTCAGGACCTTTGCGCGTGCTGTGCCCTCCAGCTGGGATGCCCTCCCTGTCCCCCCCACACCCCCATCTTGATGTGCCTGACTCTTTCCCCTCTTTCAGATCTCAGCTCAAAGGTCACTTCCTCAGAACATACCCCTCCCCAGGCTCTGCAGGCCATCTCCCATTTCCTGTTTGAGTCCCTTCTCAGTACATAGTGCCATGTGCCCCTCCTTGTTTATATATTTGCCTTTTATTTTTATTATATCCTCCACATCCAGCCCAGAACCTTTGATGTAAAGATGCCTTGATGAATATTTGTAGAATGGATGAGTGAATAGAAGGACGGATCCAGTTAAGGCACCAGAAATGACAAGAACCCCCTTTGAGGCCCAGCTGCAGGGTGGACTGCGTAGACCTTCCCCAGTTTGGAGATGGGTACTTCTGAAAGTAGGAAGTAGGGGTGGAGAGTGAGGCTGCAGCCCAGACACACACACCCCCACCTCACCCCCACCACCACCCCACCCCCCCGCCACCGCTGGATTTAGCCCTGGAGCAAAGCCAGCACTCCAGCACTCTGAGCCTCAGTTTCCTTTTTGGAAAAACAGGCACAGTAATCATGGTGACCTCTCCCATCCTCCTCCCTCCACCTGGTTTGGGCCAGGGCAGGGTCCAGGCACATCAGTGGCTGGGATGGTGGGGGAGCTGGGGGCCATAGTTGGTGCTTAATTAATGCTGAAGGGAGTCACAGTTACATTTCATGCCTCCTTTTGGGTCTTAACGTGTGGAGCTCCTAGTGCTTTTCTCTGCCTCTCCTCCCTCTGCCACAGGGGGAGATGTTTCATCTTTTTGGCCCTCCCTGAAACCCCAGATTTGGGAGAAGATGGGGCACTGGGGCCTTGGGGGTCTCCACCCCAACTTCACCCGAGTGAGGGAACATTCGCAGTACCCTGAGCTTCATGACAGCCCAGATGGGGAAACTGAGGCTCAGAGATGCCTCCCGACCTGTCCAGCCCTGAGAAGGAAGACCTTGAGAAGGGCTTTCCAGCAATGCCTCTCTGGGCCTCTCCAGTACAGGCTGAGCAGGGGCCAGGGGCTGAGGCTCAGGGAGATTGCTTTGTCCACCCAGAGGCACAGAGCGGGGAGGGACAAAGCCATGGTTTTCCTGATACAAAGGTGTCCAGGCTGGCTATCCACCCTGCAGGGTGACAGCAAAAGTGACTGACCATGCCTCTTACTGAATGCTGATGAGTGTCAAGCCCAGGCAGGCCCAGGCTGTAGAAACAAGAGATAATTTTGAGCACCTCCCTTCAGACACCCAGGAAATCCCTCCTTCCCTCCCTGCCTTGTTCTCTCTCTCCCTCCCTCCTTCCTTTGAGCACCTGACGGTGCTTCAACCCCAAGGGTCTTTATTCTCATTCTTGCTTACTCACGTCCTTGTATGTATTTAGCCTGCAGGCATCCCTCAGTGTTTGCTCCTTTAACAGGACCTCAAGATCTTTAGAAGGTTCCTTGCTTTCTGGTCTCACAATAGACTCCTGGCTCTTTTGGCCCATCTCCTGCCCAGATATGGAACCAGTGCCTCCTCCAGGAAGGAGCCCTGGTTTCTTTTGTGGGAAGTGAGACCAGAGGGGTCATGAAGGGGCTCATGGCTACAGGTCCAGTTGTTGCTTCTAGGCCTTTTCAGTGGACTGAGCCAAAGCATGCTTTTTCTTTTTAGAAGATAATACATTCTGTGTTCCTACTGATTTTTCCATTCAGTTATTTAAGATTGAAGAATGTTACTTAACTTTCTTACTTTTTTAAAAAGATTTTTATTTATTTATTTGACACAGAGAGAGAGCACAAGTAGGCTGAGAGGCAGGCAGAGAGAGAAAGGAGGAAGCAGGCTCCCTGCTGAGCAGAGAGCCAGATAAGGGGCTCGATCCCAGGACCCTGAGATCATGAGGCTTTAAGCCACTGAGCCACCCAGGTGCCCCCAGTTTAAGATTTCTTAGTGATTCTGGGGCACCTGGGAGGCTCAGTCATTAAGCTTCTGCCTTTGGCTCAGGTCATGGTCCTAGAGTCCTGGGATGGAACCCTGCATCGGGCTCCCTGCTTGGCGGGAAGCCTGCTTCTCCCTCTCTCACTCCCTCTGCTTGTGTTCCCTCTCTTGCTGTGTTTCTCTCTGTCAAATAAATAAAATCTTAAAAAAAAAATTCTTAGTGATTCTGTTTGTTTGTGTAAAGCCCACCAGGGAATGTACTGTGTTCAGATGACTGCATTTTAAAGTCATCCGAAGTAATTCCTATTTGTATATTAAATCAGCAGCTCAAAACAAGAGTTAGCTTCATTTGTCTCATTTTGATTTCAAGGTTGGTTTTGTTTTGTTGGTTTTTGTTTTTTGTTTTTTTTTGTCTTTCTCTCACATAGTTTTTTTTTTTTAAGATTTTATTTATTTATTTGACAAAGAGAAATACAGCCAGAGAGGGAACACAAGCAAGGGGAGTGAGAGAGGGAGAAGCAGGCCTCCCGCCGAGCAGGGAGCCCGATGTGGGGCTCAATCCCGGGGTCGATCCCGGGATCATGATCTGAGCCAAAGGCAGTCACCCAACGAACTGAGCTACTCAGGCACCCCCACATAGTTTTTAAAAAAAGATTTTATTTATTTATTTGACACAGACACAGAGAAAGAGAATGAGTGCACAAGCAGGAAGAGGGAGAAGCAGACTCCCCACTGAGCAGGGAGCCAGATGGGGGGCTTGATCCCGGGACTCTGGGATCATGAACTGAGCCGAAGGCAGCCGCTTAACTAACTGAGCCACCCAGGTGCGTTAATTTTGTTTTATAACCATACAAAACATTGATATGATTCCAAAAGTGCATTTAGAAAACAAGGTAAATTCAGAGAAACCAGGTTTTAGACTGTCCCTTTCACCCTGTTTCTTACTCTTAAATTTTGAGGATTATTTTTCCATTTAAAATATAAGCAATAGGGGTGCCTGGGTGGCTCAGTTGGTTGGGCGACTGCCTTCAGCTCAGGTCATGATCCTGGACACCCGGGATCGAGCCCCACATTGGGCTCCCTGCTTGGCGGGAAGCCTGCTTCTCCCTCTCTCACTCCCTCTGCTTGTGTTCCCTCTCTCGCTGTGTTTCTCTCTGTCAAATAAATAAAATCTTTAAAAATATATATATAAGCAATAAATGATAGTATATTCTGTGCACTTTTCCCTACTTTGCTCTTTGCACTTTCTAACATGCTGAAGGATTACTCTGCTTGCTTCTTACAGTTAGTTGTGTGCGGCGCTGGGTAGAGGTAGGGTTGTTCACCTCCACTATGCCCTCTGGGTTCTTTACAGTCTCTGTTATCACCAAGCATTCCACTCACATCTCTTTGGGAAAGATCCCTAGAAGTAAAATTGCAAGTTCAAAGGGTAAATGAACCAGTAGATTTGTTATATGCGTTCACCTTCCCCTCCTCCATCATGCCATTATACTATTTTACATACCTACCAGGAATGAATAAAAGTATCTGTTTCTCTGCAGCCTCACCAAGGATGTAGGATCACACTTCTATCTCCATGTATTTTTTCCCCAAACAAAATGAAAATTTAATTTCTTTCTTGTAAGAGTTCAGAGGTAGATGGTCCAGGGCAGGCCTGGTGACTCTCCACAAAGTCCTCTGAGATTCATGTTCCTTCCATCTTGATCTCCACGCTCAATGCCTCTTGGCTCAAGGTGGCTGCTTCAGCTCCAGCCATCATTTGCATCGCAGGAAGGAGGAATGGATAGAGAAAGTGCAAAGAGGTGCTCTGCATGTAAGTTTAATTTGTATTTCTCATTAGAACATGTTTTCAAGGGCACCTGGGTGGCTCAGTGGGTTAAAGCCTCTGCCTTCAGCTCAGGTCATGATCTCAGAGTCCTGGGATCAAGGCCTGCGCAAGGGTCAGCAGGGAGCCTGTTTCCTCTGCTCTCTCTGCCTACTTGTGATCTCTCCCTCTGTCAAATAAATAAATAAAATCTTAAAAAAACATATTTTCAGGGTAATTGCATTTATTTCTGTGATTTTTGCCCTCCCTTTTTCTGATATAGGATAGTTGATTTTCTTATTTGTTTTTGGAAACTATATATTAGGTATATTAACTCTTTGTAATATAAGGTGCAAGTATTTTTCCTACTTCATCATCTATCATATTAAATTGATAATGATGTATGGTGAAATAAAAAACTTTTGTTCTCGGGGCGCCTGGGTGGCTCAGTCATTAAGCGTCTACCTTCTGCTCAGGTCATGATCCTGGAGTCCCAGGATGGAGCTCTACATCAGGCTCCCTGCTCTGAGGGAAGCCTGCTTCTCCCTCTCTCACTTGCCCTGCTTGTGTTTCTCTCTGTCAAATAAATAAAATCTTAAAAAAAAAAACACAACACTTTTGTTCTGTTTTACATATTCACAGACTTACATTCTTGCCCTTCTTCTGGGCTCTGAGGAACCATTAGGAAAGCTCTCTTCCTTCCCAATCAGAAAAGGAGTGCACACACATTGTGTTCTAGGGTTTGTAGGATGTCTGTTTACAAGTACACCTCTGATCCATTAGGAATTATCCTACTATACCTAGTGAGGTATGAACCCAATTTTATACGTTTTTGTATTACTGTATAATACAAAATACCCTCCAATAGCCTTTCCCCTCATAAATTTGAAACTGGGGGGAGGGAGCTTCTTTGGCCAGGGTGACAGCACTTGAGCTGAGGAGTGCTGAAGGAACAGCTAGTCAGGAGGAAGAGCTGAGGGAAGGAGCTGAGGGCAGAGGGACCAGCATGTGCAAAGGTCCTGAGGTAGGAATGTTGCCCTGTATGAGGACCAAGTGGGAAGCTTGTGGCTGAAGCGGAGCGAATGAGGGAGAGTGGAGGGAAGAGAAGGTGGAGAGGAGAGTGGTCTGACTTTATTCTGAAGCCTCCGGGACGCAGAGAAGGGTCTGGCTCTGGTGCACAAAAGGTCCCATCTGGCTCCGTTGCGGCATGCCACGCCATTTGCCAGATGTGGAAACAGGCTCAAAGCGGCCAGGCGAAATGGAGCGCAGACAGGGAGTGAGGATCGCGACCTCATGTCCCTGAATTGGATCTGGGGCCCGCGGCCTCTTCCCCTCTTCTAGTGCGTCGACCAGGTGGGCCGGCAGCCTCGTCTACGCGGGGTCCCTGGAGTTGCCAGAGGCGACACTGCAATCACTACTGACCGGCTAGCCTAACCCGGCCGCCAGTTCTTCTCAACTCCAAGAACTTCCTCCGCCCCCAGGCCCCGCCCACCAGCCAAGACTCACCTAACCCCGCCCCCAAAGGGTAACCCCGCCCCCAGCCATGTGGTTCCGCCTACCCGGGGGCGGGGAGTAGCCCTGCACCGCCTGGCGCAACCAGTCCCCTGGAAATCCAGACTCCAAGCTGCACACGGCCTCGGCGTAGGGGCGCCTTGCAGGTGAAACTGGGCAACAGGAGCTCAATCCCACTGAATACCTGGGGGATGTGGCAGAATGGTCCCCCCGCCCCAGGGATAACCTGGCACTTCCAGTCAGCCCCACAGGTGGGCAAAGTGGGCTGAGACCAGAGCAACGGCATTAAGAACCGGGCAGGTCCTACCGGGACAGAGGAAACCCCACCAGTGTTTTCTCTTCACACCTCATCCCAGTGAATCCCCACCCACCCCTCGAGCTTGGTGTCAATGCCTTCTAAGTAACTGAGGCCCAGAGAGGGTGTATACCTGCTCCTGTCGCACAGCCATGACGAGGCCGACCCAAGATGCCCCAGGGGTCTGTGTGGGACAGGCAAAGCCTGGAGCTCTAGCCCACCTCTGTGTCCTACCCCAGACAATGGGTACCTGCCCAATACCCATGGCGACTACTGTGATGGTCAGCAGGGAAGAGGCCCTGGGATTCCCAGGTTGTGGGTTCCAACGGAACCGACTTTCCAGAAGGGAAGACCACCACCTACTTAGTCATCAGCCTGACCCATAGAGTCTCTCCCTTAGTACAACTTATCCCTTCAGCCCCAAAGACATCCTGAATCTACCTACTTTTACCTGCTGCTGGCCCAGTCTCCTCCCAGAAGCCCCCAGCCCTGCCTCCCTCTCCTGCCTCCCTAATTCTGCCAAAGGGGGCATCTCCAAATCCTCCTGTGATCTTCCAGCCTGGTGAGAATAGGACTCAAACCCCCTCCCAAAACCCTGCCCCATCTGGCCCTTCCCAATGCCCCCACCTGCAAGGGAGCTCAGGCTACTTTTTGCTTCCCTTTGTTCACACTGCCAAATGCATCATTCCCACTACTGGGCCTTTGCATATACAATGCCCTCTACAGGAACACCTTCTCCTGTATGTGCCCCTTTCAGAGTTCCTCCAACCCTTAGCTCTAGCCACCCCCCTCCCTGGGGAGGCTTTTCCAACTCCCCCAGCCCAGGTCTGACTCTTTGATATAAGCTCTCATAGAAAAAATTCTTTTCTTTCCAAATAGCTCTGTTCATACTTAGACATTCACTTCTTTATCTATATCTTCTGCACTGGATCATTGTTGCATGGGGACAGGCCCAGGCCTCTATTTGTTCCAAGTAGCATCCCAGGCTCAGCCCAGGGCTGGCACATAGTAGGACTCAATGAATGCTGAATAAACCTCTTCCATTACCTCACCCTCCCCACCCAGGCCAGGACCTCCCTTCTCCATTCTTCCCCCCCCACCCCCCACAAAGTTATTGACTATGTGCCCCATGTGATCCACAGGACGGCAGGCCAGGAAAGAACCCAGCATCTCAGCCCTGAAGTTCCCTGAATGTCCCTATCTCCCTGCCACATGTCCCCACAGTATTCCTGGTCTCAGGCCATCCTCCAGGCCCTGAGCCTGACACCAGGGGTGCCCTTGATGCCTCTCACTCCCAAACCCACAGACGCTCAGGTCCCTTGTCCTCAGCTGTTCAACTCATCCTGTTTACTCTCTTCATGGCTCCCAGTTTCCCACTCAGACCCACCTGGATTTCTCCCTAGACCCCGGGGTCTGGCTCATCCCAGAGAGTTATGTCTGGCCCACCTCCCCTGCTCATACACCTTCATGGCTCCCCAGCACCCTCGGGTGCTAGAGGGAGGGCCTTGTTGCAGCCCTGCGGGCCTGGAGGGCCCACTGGAGGCCAGGAGGCCTGAGAGGAAACGAGAGAAGAGGCTTAAGGTCCCTGTACGTACGCCTTGCCCACTTCACCCAAAGGCTGCCAGGCCACAGAGGGAGCCTGCCGCTCGTAGCTCCACGGCCCTGTCCCACTAGTCTCTTATTTGTAGCCTCACGGAGCAGGTAGCCCTGGGGCCACCGCCAACACAGCTTTGACCCAGCGCTGGCCTGGGACCCCGCCCCACTGCTCCCGGGCCCCACCCCTCACCTGCTGCATTCCCCGCCCCCCAGGCCCCGCCCCCTGGCCAGGGCACGGAGGACAGGCAGCTGGACCTGAGCCCTGGCTATCCCACAGAGGCAGGGACTGACAGCATCTCTCTCTCTCATTTCACAGGAGGGAACTCCTCTCCTAGAAACCCACGACAGTAAGGGATGTGTCCAGAAGCCTCAAAGCAGGGAAACTCCTGTCTGTTTCAGGAGCAGGTACAAAGCGGCTTCAAAGGCTGAGCAGTTTTCCAAGCGGGCAAGGAGAGAGGGCATTCCAAGTGGAGGGCACTGCTTGGACAAAGGTGTGGTGGCTGAAGGGGTGGGAGGGGAATTGGAGGTCTGTGGTGTCTCTGCACCGTAAGGAACAGTGGGAGAGAAGGCTGAGCTGAATCACAGGGGGCTTGGACACTGCTAGGAACCATAGATGGTTCCAGCATTTATTGAGTACTTACTGTTCGCAAGCTGTCGGGCGCTAAGTCCTGTTTATCTATGACGGCTCCTCACACAGCCATTGGAAGACCATGCTGGTGAAGGTGGGAGGGAGATTGTTTCCTCCGTTTGGGGGCGATTAGTTCAGAGCATCGAACAGGGAAGCATGTCTGGCTGTTACCTGCTGGTAGGTAGACACACAGCTGGGAGGCCCCTCTGCTTCCTCCTTACCAGTGCCCCCCAGAGGCGTAAGCTTTTTTTTTTAAAGAGCTCTATCCAGAGAGTGTTCAGGCTGACCAGGAACCAGGAAATACAACCAATGGGGCCCCAGAGCTTGTGTTTTATGTTTGGAGACAATTATAGGTGTCAAATCAAGCCTGGAGAGGGCAACCCTTCTCTCCCCTACCCTTGCACCCTCAGGCCCAATGCCTCTGGGCAGCCACTCAAGGCCCATAGGTCCTTCCCTAGGGCCAGAGCCTGCAGGCTGTCCCCTCCCCTCCCAGGACACTTTCTTTCCCTTACCTTGGGGAGTCACTCTTTGGAAAAGTTTCTGTCCACCTCCCACGCTCTCTGTGATTAAAGGTACACCATTCCTCTGCCCTCCGGCTGTTCATAAAACTAGACATGGAGGGAAATGCTCACAGGCAGAGAGGCCAGGAACGCCCGCTAGCCTCTGCACCCCTCCACCCCCTCACCCCCCGCACACACCCCGCCCCCCAGAGAGCCCCACACTTCACTTTGCCAGAATGCCTTTTCCAGGGGTGGATTTTGCTTTTTCTTGCCAGGCCTTGATCTCCATGGTATATTGTGCCTGGCCTCCTCTGCTGGACATGACAGCGATCATTGGATTCTGATGGTTGTTTCATGAACATTCATGCATTCAACACATTTTTACTGAGGACCTACTGTGCGCCCAGCAAGGCTAGTGAATGAGTGAATAAATACATGAATGAGACAATGCCAGGGAGTGATGGGAGTTATGAAGACAGTAAGAGGACACATGGAAAGTGCTAGAAGATGTATGGGGGAGGTGGTTGGGTGTGGTAATAAAGGAAGCTTCTGGAGGACGTGACACTAGAGCAGAGTTTTTGAGATTTTCTGGAAGCCAGGGATGCAAGGTTGGGGCCTTTGATTTTTTTTTTTTTTTTAGGTAAGATTCACATAAAATAAAACTGACCACTCTTGAGTGTATAATTCTGTGGCATTTAGTGCATGAACAGCGTCATGTAACCGTCATCTCCATCTAGTTCCAGAACATGTTTATTTCCCCCAAAGGAAACTCTGAGGGAAGTTTACCTATTAAGCGGTCCCTCCCCATCCCCTCCTCGGGGGGGTCTCTGGTTTTAATCCACATTACATCTTGCAAAGCAACAGTCTCTAATATTTACTTGCAAATGTCAGATGTTCAGGGAAATGGACACACTCAGCCACTGCTGCTGGGAATGAATTGAGATATAGGGTACCCTATATAGAAGGCAGTGTGACCCTAGGTATCCATCAAAAACCTTGAAAATATGATTCCACTTTTTTTAAAAAAAGATTTTATTTATTTATTTGAGAGGGAGAGTGTGTGTGCATACTCCAGTGAGCAGGAACAGAGGAAGAAGGGGAGGGAGAGGGAGAGAGTCTGAAGCAAACTCCCCTCTGAGAGCAGAGTCCTACTTGGGGGTTCGATCTCAGGACCCGAGATCACGACCTGAGCTGAAACCAAGAGTTGGATGCTTAACCGACTGTACCAACCAGGCACCCCTAATTCCACTTTTTTTCCCCTAATTCCACTTTTAAGGCTGTCCCCAAAAGGTGTTCCTGCAGGAAGCAACCTAGATGCCCAACCATAGGGGACCTATTTAATAAATCACAGAAGAGCCCCAGATGGACCACAAAGAAGTCTGTCAACAACAAAAAGGTAGATTGGTGTCCCTCTGTGCGGAACATGGTCCTCGACTGGTAAATCATGTGTACGCAGGGCACCTGGGGGACTCAGTCCATTAAGTGCCTGCCTTTGGGGGCGCCTGGGTGGCTCAGTTGGTTAAGCGACTGCCTTCAGCTCAGGTCATGATCCCGGAGGCCCGGGATCGAGCCCCACATCGGGCTTCCTGCTCGGTGGGAAGCCTGCTTCTCCCTCTCTCACTCCCCCTGCTTGTGTTCCCTCTCTAGCTGTGTTTCTCTGTCAAATAAATAAATAAAATTAAAAAAAAAAAAGTGTCTGCCTTTGGCTCAGGTCAGGATCCCAGGGTCCTGGCATTGAGTCTAGCATCGGGCTCCCTGCCCAGTGGGGAGTCTGCTTCTCCTTCCCCCTCTGCCCCTCCTTCTGCTTGTGCTCTTTCTTTCTCTCTCTCTCTCTCTCTCTCTCTCTCTCTCTCTCTCTCTCTTTCTCTCTCTGACAAATAAAGTAATACAATCTTAAAAAGAAAAAAAAAACACAAATAAACCATGTAGAGTAGGAGTCTGATGTGGCTTGGGGAAAAAAAAGGAAAAGAAAAAAATCTAGAATGAAATTAGCCATCATGTTCATAACCAAGATTTCTGGGTGTTGATTTTATTGTAAAAATTTCACGTACTCGACGATATGTTTGGAGCACGTGGTGCGTGCCAGCCCTTGCCCAGGGCAGGGACCGCGTCTCGGTTGAGTTTCTTTTGCCAGTGGTTTGCAAACTTACTAGTGAGCACCAGGTGCGTCATCGAGTGTATAATAAAGATTCATTGAGGAAATTAAATGCTATGACAAGGGAGCTATTTCAGTTATTTACATAAAGTAAGCTATTCAACCTCACACAACATAGAAGTGTCAGGGGAAGCTCTCTTCTCCTAGATCTCTTTACTGTTCCTTAAAGTGGACACAAGTCAAGCCTGGATTCCTTCCTTCCCCTTGGCCTTTTTATTGGGCTTCTATGACACTGGCTTTATTACTGATGGGGGAGATTGCAAACCGCCACCCCATGGAGGCCTGGTTGATTCCTCAACGAGCTTTGGGCAGAGATCACTGGCCCTCTCCTCAGTATCCACCTCAGACTGGGGTTGCTGGGCCCTCGAGGAGCCTCAACCCCAGGCCCTCAAAGAGCCCCCAGTCTGGGGAGGCCAAGTCAGACACATTCACTCTCAGCTCCATTGGGTCAGGCATGAGCCAGGTGCTCTGTCTGAAGAGCCTGGAGGGCTGCGTGGAGGAGGGGACAGAGCTGGGGCTTGAAGAAGGAGTGTGTTAGACTAAGAATAGCTATACAGATGCATAGATGGGGAAGCTGGGGGTGAATCATGGATGATGCCGCCATCTGTGGGAGGGAGGGCAGGTAGATGGGGGGTGGGTAGCAGGGTGAGTGGGTGGATGGATGGATGGATGGATGGGTGGGCAGGTGGACAAAGAGGTATAGGAGTGGAGAGGAGGCACTTGGCTTTCGGTCTCTACACTCTGTAAGCACCCCATGATTGCCTACCTCCCAGAGACCCCAATGTAGAGTGTCGCAATGGTGGCATGCTACAGCACCACCTGCTGTGCAGCCCCTTCTCCCTCCTGGCCCCCACAGGGGGCTCTTGAAGGGCCAGCCCCTTCACTCACGTGACTCCTGGACACCTGCCCTTGAATCAGCCCGATGTTGCTCAACACCAGGGAGACCCAGGCTGGACGTTCTGAGTGCCACATGGTGGAGGGTGCTGGCAGGGGTCACCTGCAAGTCCTTGTGGCCAGCTGCACCCTGTCCTCGATGCGGGTCCCACTGCGGTTCCCAGCTGGGCTCGGAGGCGCCCCCAGGAGGCCGGCCAGCCCAGTGGGGCAATCCGCGGGAGTGGCCATTCTCCCAGGTCTGTAGGTGTGCAGCATTTGCCTTCCTGTCCCTCACCCTCCTCACCTGGAGCCTCGTGGGGGGAGGAGGGATCATGTGCTCCCAGGGGCCCCAGGCCCTTGTGGAAGGCCCCTGATTGCAGCCTGGATTTTGGGTCTCCCCTGTGTATGCAGTTGGTGCCCGGTGTGTGATCTTTTCTCTTCCCCTCAGTGGCCTCCCTCCCCCAGCCCGAGGGCAACAGGCTCCTCTGTGACCTCCTTTGGGGCCGCTCAGGGAAGCAGGTGTTTCCGTCCAGTTGGAGGCCTGGGATCAGTGATAAGTGCAGTGCTAGCATTAGGACTAATGTGTGGGAGAGAAAGGAGGCTGGACAAGGCGGAAAGAGGGTTGTTGAGATGGATTTCCTCCCTGAGGCCCTGGGAGGGACATAAACTCAGAGCCTGTGGACATCCCCAAAGAAATAATGATAGTGTTAATAACAACGTCATTTGTTTGTCAAGCACGGCCCCAGGATACCTTCTGTATCATGACAATGGAGGAGGAAATATTAAAATCAGCCCATCTGTCAAAAGCCTCCCATGGCTCTCTGGTGAGCAGACTATAAAGCCCATGGTCTTTGCTGGAGCCTGTTGGGCCCCTTATGACCCAGCCTATGGGTCTTTCCGCTCCTCACCTGTCCCCTCAACTCACCCTGTATTAGTCACATCCACCTCCTTGATGCTGCTGCTCCAAGGAGCTGAGCGTATTCCCACCCCAGGACCTTTGCACATACTCTTCCTCTGAATCATGGCCTCATCAGAGCAGCCTTCACTGACCACGCATCTTTGCTTATTGCTTTGCCTGGTTTTCTTTCTTTGGCTGTCAGAAGTCATCCTACCTTGTCTTCTATTTGTCTTGTCCACCAGAAAGCTGAACACCCTAAGGTCAGGGCCTTCTGCGGGGCTGACACATAGTAGGTACTTAATAAACATGAGTTAACAGATGAACCCCCATCTTACAGAGAAGGAAACCCCCAGGGAGGCCCCCACTGCATCTCGGGGACAGGCTGTCAGACCCCTGGAAGCTGAGCCCGGATTATACCTAATCCGCCTGCAGGCAAGTGAATGCTTCCTGCCCCTTCCTGTAGGTAAATAAACCTCCAAAAGCTGCAGAGAATAGAGTCTGGTCTCTCAGACCTGGGTCTGAGGCCAAGCTTTTTCACTTAGCCAGCTTTTAATCTGGGAAATTTGATTGAGTCTCCTGAGCCTCAGTTTCCTTTCCTTTTTTTTTTTAAGGTTTTATTTATTTATTTGACAGAGAGAGAGATCACAAGTAGGCAGAGAGGCAGGCAGAGAGAGAGAAGGAAGCAGGCTCCCCAATGAGCAGAAAGCCCAACACGGGCCTCGATCCCAGGACCCTGAGACCACAACCTCAGCCGAAGGCAGAAGCCTCAACCCACTGAGCCACCCAGGCGCCCTCAGTTTCCTTTTCTACAAAAATGAAGTTAGGGGCACTTGGGTGGCTCAGTTGGTTAAGTGTCTGTCTCTTGATTTTGGCTCAGGTCATGATCTCAGTGTTGAGCCCCGTGTCAGGCGCTGTGCTGGGCGTGGAACCTGACTGAGATTCTCCTTCTCCCTCCCCCTCTGCTCCATGTCTCCTCCTCTAGTGTTCCTTTGCTCCTCTCCTCTCTGGGCAACAATAGAGCCCCTGAGAGGTCTTTCCCTGAGCTGGAACTCCAAGGAGTGCCCCCCCCCGCCCCCGCCATCTACAGTGAGGACAGAGCTGGATACAGACACAGCCAGTCCCGTGGGGTCAGGGTTGGGGCAGTGGAGGGAGTCTGGGAAAGCTTCCTGAAGGAGAAGGTGTCAGAGTTGGCATTTCAGGGCATAGATGGGGCTGAACGCAAAGGCTCACTGGCGAGCTAAGGGCACGGATTCAGAGATGGGATTCAGCTGCTAAGACAACAGCGAAGAGGAGCCGGATTCCCCCTCTAAAGCCTCCAGCAGAGCCATGGAAGCTACCGGAGCAGGAAAGTGAGCAAGGCATCCAGTTAAGGGAATCCACGGAGCTGGCTTAGGGGCCACAGAGGGACACATGCTGATTCTCGTCTGTGCCTAGGGACCAGGACTGGCCTTCCCTAGCAGACCGAGGGAGGAGGCTGCAGCATCTGAGTCACCCCATTCCTGTAAGAACATTCGGCACCCAGCGGCCCCATGTGGGCTGTCACTGAGCAGGAACACGGCCCCCGGAGCCCCTACATGTTGCTTTCCCCACGGCTTCCCGCTCTCTGTTCCCACAGCTGTTTCTTCAAGGCCACAGAAGGAGAGTAGGAGGAGAGGGCAGGCAGAGAGAAGGCCATGTAGGAATTTGGGAGTTTGGGGGGAAGGGAGCTTCCCTGGGTGGGGGTCCTGTGTGTCCGGGGGCGGGAGGGGGGGGCACTCCTTGGGCCTCAGGACTCTGACTCAGATGGGAAAATGGAGGCTCAAAGAAAGGGAGGATCTGCCCCCATTCTGCACATATACAGATACCTGATTCTCTCAAGAGCTGAAACCCTACCCTGGAACTTGCAATGTAAATCTGATGATGTCCCTCCCTCTCTGCCTCCAAACTCTCCCATGGTTCCCCAGTACCCTTGGTACAAAATTCTCACATTATACCACCACTTATGAGATCTTACCTTGCTCCTGTGAACTTCTTAGCCCTCAGTGACTCCTACTCTCTTCCCATTCATTCTTCTCTGGCTACCCTGGGCCCCTGCTCTTCCTCCTACACACTCAGCCCATCCCCACCTCAGGGCCTTTGCATATGCTGTGCCCTCAGCCCAGAGTACTCTTTGTGAATTGTTATCCCCGCCTGATCCCTCGGGAAAGGTGCAAAGAGAGGAGCTCATATGTTCAGTAACATTCATCAAATTGGTGGGAGTCAGGATTTGCATCCAGGCCCCTCCAACTAGCCACCCCAGCCTTCTTCCACCAGTGGCACCACATTTAAAACAGGCCTCCAGAGCAGCACACCTTAAAGCTGGATGATTTTCTATCCCTCCAGGTCTTGCTGCCTCCAGCTGGGTGCCAAAGACCCTGAGGCCTGGGGCCCAAAACCCCCCTGCTCAGGGAGCTCCTGGGCCAACCTGACCCCTAAATCTCTCACCGTCCCTCCTGATGTGGCCATAATTATTCCGCCCCACTTTCTGCCCTTCACACAGAAGGATGGCAGAGCCTTCAAGGACGACACAGCCAAAAATAATCGGGCCCCGACCTACCTCCCAAAAGTGGAGCAGCCCCGCCCAGCCACCTGGCACCACAGAGGTAATTAGTGCATGTGGCAAATGAGGGTAATTAGGTCTGTGGGAACCAAACCACAGATCCAGGTTCGGAGTTTGGAGGGGGCTCAAGTGCTGCTCACCCCCACCCCTCGACCCATCCCTGCTCCTGAGAGCTCAAATCCATAACCCAGTGTCAGATGTCCCCCGCCCTCCCAGCTCCTCCATGTCTTCCTAGGGGCTGCTTCTTTAATGAATTAACCTTGGCCTTGTGCAGAAGTCCAGTTGGATCTGACTTTAAGGTGGGGTCTCTTTCAAGTGATGAAGAATCACCAATATTGGGTCATCAAATTCACCTATGCTATGACCCCCATACGTCCACTCCACACTGGGAGATGCCAAGCCCAAGACTGGCCTCAGCCCAGCCCTTGAGGGGCCTTCAGGCTTGGGGAGTGACAGCTAGGCACAGATACCCCTAGTCCCTAGGATCAGGATTGGGTCAGAAGGAGGGAGGGCGTTGGGGAGGGTCTAGAGGAAGACATGGGAGGGCTTCTTAGAGAAGAGGGCCTTGGAGGTGGGACTTTGAGGGATGAATAGGAGCTCTTCAGGATATTAAGGTCTGGTGACTGGCCCAATTGCCCATGTCTGGGGGAATGTGGAGAAAGAGGAGGAATGTGGCTAGAGGAGATTATAAAGCCTCCCTAGCTAAAGCTTTAGAGGTTATCATGCCAAGCTGGACCTATTTCTGTCCTTGAAAGCTCATGCCTGGTTGGGATCCTTCAACCCATGAAAGAAAATCTGAAGAATTTGGCTCAGGATCAAAACCATATGTCCAGACAGCCAAGAATAAATATAACATTATGACAACTAGCATTTATTAAGCTCTCACACAAGGACTTGTTGGATCCTTAAAGGAAACCAGAAATGGGCACCATTTTCACGTCTGTTTTATAGATGGGGTAACTAAGGCACAGAGAGGGAAAATGGCTTCTTTAAGATCACACTGCTAGTAAGAGGCAGGGCTGGGAGTCACTCCCTGGTCATGTGACTCTGGAGACCACCAAGGACCAAGACCAGGGATTAAGGATCCTCTACTTGAAGCACTTAACAAGTTCCTGCTGCAGGTCAGGCTTGCTATGGGTGCAGACCCATGGAAGAGGTGCACAGTAGCCAAATCATGTCATAAACAGATCTAAGTGTCTGCTGTCTTTCACACAATGGGGTTGGACATGTGGTTTTGGGAAAGGGTGACAAGCTCTCCCTGATCTGGTGTGATAGGAACCCTTCAGGGAAGAGAGACAATTTAGCTTCAGTCCACAAATGGGTCAGCTTTACCTAGGCAAAGGCCAGAGTCTAACCCATAAGAACCACTCTGCAAATACAGCCTCCCTAGAGCCAAATAAACTGCTCAAGTCTCTGCTTGGTCTCTTCTGTGACAGGAAGTTCATTTTCTTATATCCTCTCTCAGGCCCAAGGGATAGTTATCACTTCTTATCAGCCACCCTGGGGTGGTGGCTTCTGCCCAGCCTAGAAAGACCTCTCCAGGCAGAAGAGGGCTCAGGCAGGGGTGGAGGTGGCAGCTTGGGACAGCCCCCTACCTGTCTCCACCCAGAGGAGGGTGAGGAGCTGCTCGTGTTAGCTGGGTTCTCCTTTCTCCCCCCTCTACCCTCAGCCCTGCAAGCATCAGCCCATTTTCCAGTTGAAAAAAGTGAGGTCATTCTGACAAAGCCACTCCCTCACTTTGTACTTGAGTAATACAACTTCAGGTCAGGACTGCTCAAGGTGAACCCCATCACAACTCCTTCCTGAGGCTTGAGGGGACCCAGGGGAAATGACTCAACTCCCCACTTTCCCTCATGTTGTTGCCTTCTGCTCATACAATGAGTAAAGTCTGCCTGGGCCCCCCTCCTGGCCGCCCCCACAGAATGGCCACCTGGTCCTGGGTCTGCCGCCGGCCAGCACTCAGCACAACCTGAGTGGCTTCCAGAAGCCTCGGCCCTGTCGGCACCTTTCCCAGTTACTTTTTTTTTTTTTTTTTGGTAATAAGGAAAAGTCACTCTTTGCACAGAACAGACGGTATTTTTTCTTTGTTCCCCACAATGTTCAAAGCTTTTTGTGGCTTCAGGCCTGAAAGCCAAGCCAAATCCTTTGCTTGTACAGATGTCTGGTGAAGTTGAAAGCAGGTGGGGAAACTGAGCCTGAGCCTCAGTTTCCCCAGCAGGGGTGAACAGTTCCTCTCATACTGGGTGAGGCTGGGGCTCCAGGATGGGCTAACCCTCCAAGTAGTGCCCAGACCTGGCCACAACAGAAGTAATACATAGATAATACAGCAGGACTCCCAGAGAAAGTGATGGGGGCCTAGCGCAAAACACAGTGGGATCCTTTCGAAGCCCCAGAGAGTTGGAGAAGCTTCCAAGAGGAGAGGGGCCAGTGGAGTCGGGCATGGAAGAACAAGGCAGAATATATGCCTGCAGAAAGGGCTCTCCAGGTGCAGGGAAGAGCTTGGTCAAAGGTAACTCCATCTTGGCCTGGGAATAAATTTCCAGAAACTCTGTGACCTAGAATTCACCTAAAGGTAATTTGAATATCGCAACGAGCCCAGATGTATGATTCCTGTCGGGGGGGGGGGAGCAGAAATAAAAGAACAGGGAAAGGAGACAGGACAGAGACGATGAAAAGCAAAATCTCTGAGGTGGTCAGAAAGTTCAGACATGAGGTTCCAAGCTTTAGGGATCTGCGGGCCTTGGTTTGGGGGAGCTGCAGTCCCTCTGTCCACGAATCCGATGGCCCTGCATGACTTTGGAGGGGTCCAGAGAAAGGGCAGCCCCAGGATGGACAAGTGGGTCTCACAGGTAGACCCGGCCTGGGGAGGATGGTCCTAACTCATCTGGAGAAGGACCCTCACTTGGCAAGGGTACGAAGGGCTCCCCCTGACCCGAGATGGCAAACCCAGTGAGGACCTACAGGGGATTCACACATGTGGTAGAAACTGGGTTTCTGTCTGCCATGGCTTCTTGGAGCGCTATAACACAGCAATACTGATAATTCCACCATGGTTGGCATTGTTACCTTCCTCTCCTGGGAGACAAAGTGGGAAGTCAGGCAGGAAGGATTCTGATTGGGGCACCCCTGATCAAGCCTTATAAAGTGCTTACTGTTTGCCTCTCTCAGCCTCTCCTAGCTCTCTCCCAGCCTGTGTCTCTTTCATTTCCTGGTAACACTCACAGAGCATCTACTGTGTGCAGCCCCCCCCCCCCCACGCGCCTTGGTGCGGTAGAGGTGCCCTGCCCCAAATCCCTGTCAGGTGCAGAGGGACTCCCATCAAAAGCAGAAGGTCATGACCTCAGGCAGTGAGAGCATGCTGATTCCCTTATCAAGCAGCATGACCTGGAGGGTCAGGGCCACCCCTGACAGGACGATGAAGCCACATTCTCCACCTGTTTGTCTCTAGTGTCTCTCCCTGATATCTCTGCTTCTGGGTCTGGGTCTCTGGCCCCATCCTGACCCTCAGTCCCTCTTCCCTCTTCCTTAACTCCCTCCCACGCCAGTCCAGTCCCGCCTTTCTCCCGGCTTCCGCCCCTCCCTCTCCCCTCCCCCCCGCCGGGGAGGGCCGGCAGGGGGCGCTGCGGGGCGGCCTTGGCGGCCCGGGGAGGCGGGGCGGGCGGCGGCCGCGTCGGGACCGGCCGCGATGGGACCGGAGGCTGCGCGGGCGGCGGCGGAGGCGCAGACAAAGGCGCGGGCGGTGCGGAGGGCGGCGCGGAGGGCGCGGGCCCCGGAGCCAGCAAGCGAGCGGGGCGCCGGGTTGCGAGGAGTCGGCGCCACGGGGCAGCACCCGACTCGCGCCCGGACACTCGCGGGGCGCGGAGCCCGCAGGGTGAGCCCGGCTGCCCGAGCCTGCGCCGGGGACGCGAGGGGCCCGAGGTTCCAGGGCCAGGGGGAGGACGCAGGGGGTCCCCGAAGTTCTGGACAGGGAGGCTGGGGGCGGCTCGAGGAGCCCCGAAATTCCGGGGCTTGAGAGGGCACAGGGGCCTCGAAGTTCCGGAGTCGGGGTCGGAGAGGGCACAGTGAGAGGGGTTCCCAAAGTTCCGGACCGGGCGTTGCAAGAGGCTGCGGTGTCCCCGACGTTCCGGGCCTGGGGTAGGGAGGCGGCACGAGGGGATCCCGAAATTCCGGACCCGGGGCTGGAGAGGTGGCAGGAAGTCCCCGAAATTTAGGAGTCGATGGTGGCGCGAGGGATCCCTGAAGTTCTGGACTTGCGGTTGGAGGAGGCAGAGAATGTGTCCCCGAAGTTCTGGACCCGGAGTTGGGGGGCGTCGCGCGGATCTCGGGATTTCCCGGGTCGAGGGTGGCACTTCCCGAAGTCGGGGCGCGTATTGGGCGCCCCGCTTCTGACGCGGATGGGAACTCCTTCCTTACTGAGTATCAGGCCCCCCGGACTGGGGCGCATGGGGTGGGGCTTCGCCCCCACACGCAGTTGGGGATCCTGGGCACCGGGCGGGGTCCAGGCCTCCTCCGGGAGCCCCGCGGGCCAGCGGCGTCCGAGGCACATGACTATTGGTGAGTAACTTTTCCCAAAGCTTCAAGTCGCGGCAGGACCGTCAGGGCCGGAAGGGCCTGAGTTTCTGGGACCCCGGCATCCTGGAACCTTGCTTTGCCCCAGGACCTGCTCCCAACCCAGGCCAGAGCTGCCGCCCCTCCCCCACACAGGGGCTCCGGTTTCAGACCCTGTGACCGGGGCAGCAGCTGCCCAGGACAGGGTGGGGGGGTATCCCTCCTCTGACCAAGGAGGCCGCTCTCCCGGGGGGCCTCCCTTCCCGACTTTGCCACTTCCCTTCCCCAGGTCACTCCTGGTCCCCTACAGGCCCCCCCCCATGCAGGCTTTGGGGGCACAGAGGTGAGGGTCAGGAATTCTCCAGGGCAGCCATTCCTGGTTTTTGTGGGGTTGTGACTAGGGGCACCAAGAGGGGCTGGGGAGCCCCCCTCTCCCAATCCTTGATGCCATCCAGCCCAGTCCTATTGGGATTGAGTGGGGATCAGTGACCAGTGATCTGGTAGTGATTACCAGGATAAACTTGTTTGGCTACATCTTATCTTTTTAACTAGGCTGGGAGCTTCCTGGGGATTTGGACTGGGACTCCAAGGTGTGCCTCTGCCCTAGAGTGGAAGCTGAGGGGTCCCCCATGGGTTTGGGGGATACGTATCTCCCAAGAGGCACCTGGTGCTGCCCCACATTTGGATGGAGACTCTGGTTTGGGGAGTGAAGAATGAATGTGGCAGAAAATACCAAGCAGGAGTTCACTTTGGCCTTCTCTACCAAGTTTGAGGGGGTGTTACCGGGGGTTCAGTGAACAGCATGCTGAGAAGTTTATGCTGGGGTATGAAGGGCCACCTGGCTCCTCTCAGAGAGCCATCTCCTGCTCAGGGCACATGGGGGCTTCCTCCAGATGGAGACAGACAGGGACTTTTTGCTGGGTGATCTGCTGATTCCCTTATCTTTTTGACCAATGTTCTATGACTGGTGTAGCTTTCCCTCAGGTGGGTCCTGAGGTTGGACCTGCTTGGTTTCCTTAAGCCCGTCTTGGGGAGATACTCACAAGCCCTCTCTCCCTCCAGAGACTTAGCCCGCAGCTCCTGCCATCCCTCTGGCTGCCTCTTGAAGCCCACCCAGCCCAGCCTGACCAATGTCCACAGCCAGGTGAGCCCCGGCCTCCTCAGCTTGGCCCTGAGTCCCTGGGGGCTGCCCAACCCCACTGAGAATGCTCTCCCCGTGCGTGCAGGGAGCAGCCCATCTTCAGCACACGGGCGCACGTGTTCCAGATCGACCCAGCCACCAAGCGGAACTGGATCCCCGCGGGCAAGCACGCACTCACTGTCTCCTACTTCTATGATGCCACCCGCAATGTCTACCGAATCATCAGCATCGGGGGTGCCAAGGTCCTGGCAGGGCCTGGGTGGGGTGGCAGTCTCCTGGAGTCTCAGACA
Organism: Spilogale gracilis; assembly: GCA_004023965.1. Taxonomy (NCBI): domain Eukaryota; kingdom Metazoa; phylum Chordata; class Mammalia; order Carnivora; family Mephitidae; genus Spilogale; species Spilogale gracilis. The sequence goes on from PITA01013120.1 coordinate 41,355, forward strand.
CAGGCCTGGGTCTGGTCATTGCCTTGCTGTGTGCCTGGGGGATGGGGGTTGGGAGGAGCCCAGAATCAGTCTCCCTCCAGCAATGGCTCACACCAAGGACCTCCCAGGAGCTAACACAAAGCGACATCCTGGGGGGTTGATGTTCATTATTTTCAGTCTCATCAACCTTGAATTTTTTTCCTCCCCCTCTCCCCAGGCCATCATCAATAGCACTGTCACCCCCAACATGACCTTTACCAAAACCTCCCAGAAGTTCGGGCAGTGGGCAGACAGTCGAGCCAACACTGTCTATGGGCTTGGCTTTGCTTCTGAGCAGCACCTGACCCAGGTGGGCTTGCAGGATTACACGGTGGGAGGGACAGGACTGGGCCTGAGTCTTCCCCCAGGTACACTGGGGCCCCTGGGCAGGTGTTGCAGGATAGGCCTCAGAGTTAGACAACCCATCCTGGTTCTCTGGATCATGTCTCAGCAGTGTCGGCCACCTACTCCAATTTTGGACACACCCTGCCCTTCTCTGGGTGCCTGGGACGGGCTGGGAGTTCCCTCACACACCCTAGCGCTCACAACCTTCATCATCGCCTCCCTCCACCCTCTGCTGTCTCCAGACTTCAATATTGTCTCATCCCATTGTTTCCCCAGATGGGTAGTGCTTTCTGATTCCTAATGAGAACGTGAGGATTCTCTTTGCTTCTAGAAGCTTTCATTTTCCTTTCAAATTTAGGTCTTGAATTAACTTCTGTGGGTGGTATAAGGCAGGAGTATTTTTTTCCTACTGAGTATTCAGTTGCTCTTGGACCGTTTTTTGAGATGATTTCCTCCACCCCAATGAATGGCACTGGCCCCTTTGCCCCAGTCAGATGACTATCTGTGTGTACACATTTTCTTTAAAAAATTATTTTCCAACTGAAGAAATTTATTTTAAAATGAAAACTAGTATATCCTACCCACCCTAATTGGAAAACCGGTATTGGTAAACGTAAGCATTAATACAATAGGAAGAGAACAGGGCAATTTACATTCTCCCTGGGCACAGGTAGGTGGCCTCTCAGAGGCTCTGAGCCCAAGGCCTGCTTTTTCTTTTTTATAAAAGATATTCACAGGTGTCCCGGGCATTAAAGAGAGTACCTACCTGAGGCTTTCCCTGCTGAAATAAGCCTGACTGAGAGGAAAAGGGGAGCCCTTTCTTGAAGTGGCTCGGACCGTGATACTCAGTCTGCTCATTGGGACATTTTCCAAGCCTTTTGAGCACTCTTCCAGTTCATTAGATGAGAGAGGATATTCATGGCTCTGAAAGTCCCCTCCAAAGTGACAGGGCTGGCGCTGGGTGGGGATGACCAAGTAGGGCCCTGGGAGAGGGGGCTGGGTTTTCTTTGATTGTTTGTTCTGTTCCCCCCCACACACCCCTAGTTTGCTGAGAAGTTCCAGGAAGTAAAAGAAGCAGCAAGGCTGGCCAGAGAGAAATCTCAGGATGGGGGAGAGCTCACCAGTCCAGCCCTGGGGCTCACTGCCCACCAGGTCAGTACTCCTTGTCCCACGCCTGCCGGTCACTCAGCTGATCCTGAGGACCTGGGTGCTGTGTGGGTGCCCAGGGACCATCAAATATCGTGTAAAACTAGACCTATAGCAGGAGGATCCTTGAAGGGAAGATGTCAGGAGCACATCCTGGGGGTCTGGCCTAGCCTTGGATCCTTGAAGTTCTGGAAATCAGCTTAGATGGCAGAGTGAAAACCTGGAGGTTGAAATAGCTAACTAGGGGCCAGGCTGCAGAATAAAAAACTGTCCTGGGAGCCTTCCCCCATTAATTTATTCAGCAGAATTTACTGACCATCTACTGTGTACCAGGCCCAGGGCTGGGAGAGAGGATTACAGAGATGAAAAAGCAGGCTTCTGGTCCAGGCAGTGAATTCAGCCCGGTAGTGGGCTTCCCGTCTGAATCAAAAATCATGTTGAAATTTGGCCCCAGGGAAGGGTATTGCCATGAGGGGATGGATAGCACAGAGGTTTCACATTATTCCCCCCGACCTTTGCAGATTCTGAATATCCCAGTGGGTTTATTTAGACTAGCCTGCATTAGATGCGCTCCTGGGGGCTTGGCGAGGGCCCAGGCAGGCAAGGTGGGGGTACAGCCCCCGGAACTCTGGCCCAGGGGTCATGGGGAGCCACAGAGGGTAGATGACGAGAAGAGGGGCGCGCTTGCATCCCAGCGCTGGAAAGGACCCTGCCTTCAGTTACAACCCCAGTAACATCAGCCCCGACCCCAACCATGACCTAACCGGCCCTTGACCGAAGCCGCCCCCAGTGTGACCTCGCTTCTGCCCGCACCCTTAGGTGCCCCCAAGTCCTCTCGTCAGCGCCAACGGCCCGGGCGACGAGAAACTGTTCCGCAGCCAGAGCGCGGACGTTCCCGGCCCCGCCGAGCGCGAGCGGCTCAAGAAGATGCTGTCGGAGGGGTGAGGCGGGTAGGGCGGGCATAGGGCGTGGCGGGACGGAAGGCGCCGAGAGGTGCGGCGCGACCCGCCGCGGGGTCCGACTGTGTACCCAAGGCCAGGGAAGGGGAGGGGGCTGACTCCGGTCCTGCACCTTCAGGAGCGGACCTCATCCCTCCAACGCGCTCCTCCTTTGACCACGCCTTCTCGGGGCTGACCCTGCCCCTACCTCGTCCGCACCTCCCGACTAACCCCGCCTCGGCCACGCCTCCTCAAATTCCAAACGCACATGGGCCTCCCAATCCTCTCCCGGTTCTGAGCACGCCCGGATGGGCCGACCCCGCCCTGGACGAGACGGCGCGCCCCCGGGACATCCCCACCTATGGCCCGCCCCCAGCACCGCCCCACCCCTCGCCCCGCCCCGCCCCCGTCAACCTTGGCGTCCCCGCAGCTCGGTGGGCGAGGTGCAGTGGGAGGCCGAGTTCTTCGCGCTGCAGGACAGCAACAACAAGTTGGCGGGCGCCCTGCGAGAAGCCAACGCCGCGGCCGCCCAGTGGAGGCAACAGCTGGAGGCACAGCGCGCGGAGGCCGAGAGGCTGCGGCAGCGGGTGAGGGGACCCCTTCCAGACACTTTAAATGGTCCCCGGCAGCTGGGGAGCTCCTGCCTCCGCGTGTTCTATCTGCCCTGGGTTTACTGCCTGGCAGTGTGATCTCTGCAGGTCGTTTCCCTGAGCCTCAGTTTCTTGTTCTGTATTATGGGTCTGAGAGGATGCCAACCTTTGTCAAACCCTACAGTCCTACCTGCTTGGAGGTGGTAACCCCAAGCAGAGGGGGTGAGTGCCTTGTCATGGGTGTGACTGAGCAAGGGACAGATTTCCCTGGGGGTCAGGAGAGTGCAGGCTGAGGTGTCAGGGGCTGAATTTCCTGTCCACACAGGTAGCTGAGCTGGAGGCCCAGGCAGCGGCAGAGCCACCCCCAGTCAGTGAGAAGGAAGGGCCAGGCCAGTCACTGGAGCAGCTGGAGGCATTAGTGCAAACAAAGGACCAGGTGAGCCTTGAGTGTGTGTCCCTGGGCTTCATCTTCTCCGACCTCCCACAGGGGAGCCAGGAGCCCCAGAATAGACCCTGGGAACTCTTCTCTAGGAGATCCAGACGCTGAAAAGCCAGACTGGTGGATCCCGTGAGGCCGCGGACACCACTGAGCGAGAGGAGACACAGCAGAAAGTGCAGGTGTGTGTTGCTGTCACCGGGTGGGGTGACTGCGCAGGGCCAGCCAGCCTCCGCTGTGGGATAGGCCTGGCATCTTCCCTTTCTGATGGGTTCTGGGCGGCTGTGTGCCTCTCAGTTTCTTCACCTGTAAGTGGAGTCAGGAAGAGATTTATCTAAGGTTGGGAAGGATTGGGAGGACCAGGGGCGGGGGAAGTCTCCGTTGCAGCCAGCGTTTTTGTAAAGGATCGTTGTTGTTAGCACAATGTTTCATATTCTTTGATTCGACAAGAAATTTTTAAAAAGATTTTATTCATTTATTGGACAGAGAGAGAGCAAGGAGGGGAGGGGCAGAGGAAGAGGCATGGTCCCCACTGAGCAGGGAGCCCAACATGGGGCTCGATCCCAGGACCCTGAGATCATGACCCAAGCTGAAGGCACATGTTTAACCAATTGAGCCACCCAGGCGCCCTTCAACAAGCAATTTTTGAGTCCCGGCTGAATTGCCATGCTTGACCCCATCAAGTCCTGAGGGTCAGGAGCCTGAATTTGAACCCAGGTCTGACTGGCCTGGCTTTCACTGCAGACTTTTTCTGAGAAATGTTCTTGGGGCATGTCCCGTGAGTCCAGCAGGTGAAGATGTTAAAGGATCTGGGCACCCAGAAGAGAGAAGTTGGGGAAATGATCCCTCTTATCTCCTGGGCAGAGTGCTCAGCCTGTACAAAGGCCCTGAGGTGGGGAAAAAACTCAACATGTTCAAGGAACCACAAGGAAGCCAGCAAGTCTGAGCTGGAATGAACAAGGAGAGGGAGGGAGGGATGTCGATTTTGTTCCCAGCCTGATGGGTCACAGATGGGTCTTGAGCAGAAAAGGGATGTGATCAGTTCTATAGCCTTTAAATTGGCCAAGGGCTTAGGGAGTGCCTTGGGCAGATGCTGCAGAGAGAAGAGCTGAAGGGGGCTTGGCATGGTCCAGAGTGGGGTCTGATGGGATGGCACGCAGATGCTGGATGACCCTAGAGACTTGTTGGGGCCCCAAATCTTGTCTACCCTCTCCCCGCAGGACCTGGAGACCCGCAATGCCGAGCTGGAGCACCAGCTGCGGGCAACGGAGCGCAGCCTGGAGGAGGCACGGGCCGAGCGGGAACGGGCACGGGCTGAGGTGGGCCGGGCTGCACAGCTGCTGGACGTCAGGCTGTTTGAGCTGAGTGAGCTTCGAGAGGGCCTCGCCCGACTGGCCGAGGGCACCCCTTAGGCCTGGCTGCAGGGTCTGCGTGGGAGCGGAGGCCCACGAGAGCTGGCTTCAGACGCATGACTCCCGCCTGGGGCACAAGGTGGGCCGCGGGCGGCACAGTGGGCCATTCACCCTGGCAAGGACCGGGGACCCAACTTGGCCTGGAGAGGGCCTGGCCACAGTGCCCCAGCTGGCCCTGGCCGCTCACAGCTCAGGGGCTGTTTCGGGGCTTTCATTGTGTAGAATTTCTAGAATCCCCAGGGCGCGTGCTGGCGCCTAGATTACATTTCTAAGAGTGGCTGTGTGTGTGTGTGTGTTGTGTGGACACCCGGGCATCTAACCACCGTCATTGGACCCGTCTGCTTTCTTTGGGGTGCACCTTAGCCACTCTCAGTCTTTGTTGGGCTTAGCAGGCCACTTGCAGGTGAGAAGAGTAAGTTCAGAGCCGGGGGAGCACCCCAGGCCAGAGCCAGGAGTCCAGCTCTGCCCAGCAGAGCTGTCCCCACACCCTTGGGTCAACTCCTGTTGTCTGGACCAGTTTGCCTTTTAGGCAGCCCTTGGTTAAGCACGCCTCCTTTACTCTGGGTACAAACCCCAAATTTTACCAGGTGGGCGGGTGGGGAAGCTCCTAGAACATGGTAGTGTTCACTGCCCATGGGTGTCACGTCACTGAACCTGATGGCCATATTTGGAGAGTGGGGCCCTTGGTGTGCCCATTTTCCAGATAAGGAAACTGAGGCCCAGAGGGGGCTTCTGAAACCCAAGGTCACCTGGCCAGAATGGCCACAACTGTAGTTCAAACCTTTGGCCTGGCCCGACAGGAATGGAGAAATGGGGTTCAGGTGGGCGTTGACATGATATTCTGGGGCCCTGGGAAGCACCAGCAGCTGAACCCTCCTCCCCTGACCCCACTCCTGCAGAGTCAAACCATGGAAGTCGAAAGACCCATTTATTAAGTGACTCCTGCAAGCAACACACCTCTGCTCTGGGGCCCTATGGCATCCACCACCAGCCCCTGCCCTCCCCATCAGGTGACCCAGGGTCACTGTGTGTGGAGCTGGTCCCAACCTCGTAGCCGGTGTTCCTTCCTCGTCCGCAGCCTGACCCTTGGCAGGGGCTCTGAGAAGGGGCCAGCTGGGGGCTGCAAGGCGAAAGCTGTGTGGTGCACAACGTGGGGGGTCCCCGGGTTCCACTGAGGTGGACTGAGCAGGTCCGGGGGAAGGGAGTTCCAGGATGGTTCCGACCATCAGTTCCAGGAAGGAATGCCAGGCGGGGCCGGTGGGGGCCACAGTGGCACTCAGGACTGGCCCTGGCTGGGTGCTGGGGCTAAGCGCGCTCTAGGCGGGGCCCCGGGTGGACGCCCCCTGTGGCTGGTAGCCCCAGCCTTCTGCTGTTGGAGCACCTGCTCCACCTTCTCCTTGAAGCGCCGGTTCTTCTGCTTGATCTTGGCCAGCTCAGCCTTGCGCTTGGCCTCCAGGTCGGGGTCCTGGCATGGGAGGACCCGCAGGTGACCAAGCTGCCCAATCTGTGCCCCCTGCAGGCCCTCTCCCCACCCACCTGCCAGCTCAGCCCTTACCTTCCCCTCCAGGATCAGCTGCTTCCGCTTATTGATCTCCTTCTTTTCGTCAAAGTTGGCTGCCTCCAGTTTCTGGGGGAGGGAAAGAGAGGCCATCACAGGGGCCCTCACCTCCAGGGAGGCACCCTGGGCCCCATGGCCTCCAATACTCACGATTTCACACTCCCTCCGCACCACATTGACCTGCGTGAGGATCTGCAGCACCTTGGCCTCCTCCACAGAGTACTCCTCCAGCTTCTTCTCTGCAGGGGCAGGGGTTCCAAGGGGCGGGAGAAGGCAGACAAGACAAGGGGAGGGATTCTGCTTGGGAGTGAGCTCCCCATGCAGGGGGTATGGAAGACTGGGGTCACAGCAGATCAGGGTCAGCTGAGCAAGACCTGGGATTGTAGACCTGAAGAAGAAACTGTCCTTTTTTGTTGCTGTTAGCAACACTATGAATTTGATGGGAAGTGGGTTTTTCTGTTGTTTAAACACTGTCCTTTAGGGGTGCCTGGCTGGCTCTGTCAGAACAGTGTGCGACTCTTAATCTTGGGGTCATGAGTTCGAGCCTCACATTGGTCATAAAGATTACTCAGTGTCCTTTGCGCTCTAGAGGTTTCTGAATTTTAGGGCAGTCTGTGCAGTGATTACAGATTTTCCAGTGCTGCTCTGTCTGGGCTGCACATTAAATCACCCAAGCAGATTTTTTAAACACACGCAGACTGTGGCCCTGGGGCCTCTGACTCATCCACAGGGACCATCTATACATCCCAGGCTGAGAAACTGAAGTCCCTTCCCACTGGATGTGGCTGTCAGTGGCTGAGGGCCACTATGGGAAGCCTTTTTTGATAGTCGGGCTAAAAACCTTCATTTGGGGTCGCACAGGATGGGAAGTGTAGTTCAAATTCTTCAGTGAGTAGCCCAGCAGGTGTCCGAGGAGGGCAAGTGGGCATCTGACCCAGACGCACCCGCCTCCCCCCAGCCCCTCTCCCGCCCCTCCACTCACTGATCTGCTCCTCGATGGTATGGACAAGGTGGATGTCATACTGCGTCACCAGTGTGATGGCCTGTCCTTGCCGCCCTGCGAGGACACGCCACAGTTACCTGCTATGAGCTAGGAGCCGACAGAGACAGGCTGGGACCACCAAGCAGCTCAGGGCTCCCCTTGGTGGGAATGGAGGGAGGGCTTGGTGCACAAGGTGAGGGCAGGTCCCTCCCAGAGGATACACGGGGTCCCCAGGAGGGGCGGCTCTCCCGCCAGGCCAGCCTTACACTGGAGCTGGTAATGCAGCTGATTTCCTTCCAGGGCAGGGCTCACAGAGTTTTATCAGCAACAAGGCTCGAGGGGCCTCAGTGCAGAGCTACGCACACTAGTCTCTCCACCCCCATACCTGTGAGGGGGACAGTGCTGGAACAGTACTCAGAGCTGGTAAGGCCTGTGACCCTTGGAGCAGCAAACAGGCATCATTCTTGCTACCACTCATCTGATGACGTGAGCCCAGAGAGCTGTGCCCTGACTCGAGGCCACAGGACAGGAGAGGAGGGCCAGGCCCAGGCTGGCTATCCCAGAATCCCGGTCTCTGTCCACTCCAGGTGTAAAAGAATCTCAGAAACCAGAATATCCCCTGCCTTTGCTTTCAAAAGGATGATTCCTCTAACTTTTGAACACTGCCTTCCACCTGCAGACTCCATCCTTACATTTTCTCCCATCAGCTCCTCAAGGGGTGGGCAGGATGGAGGGACATGGGTCCGAAGGCCACCCTGCCCTGTCCACTTACCTGCACGAGCTGTCCGGCCGACCCGGTGTATGTAAATCTTGGGGAGTCCGGGGGTGTTGTGGTTGATAACCACCTGCACCGTGGGAATGTCCAGGCCCCTAGAGGCAGAGGCCAGTCAGTGCCACGGTCCATGTGGGGAAACCAAGGTGGGGACTCACCCCAGGTCACTAAGCTGTGAAGCCAGGAATGCCCCAGCTCTTGCCAGGTCGCTCTGTGGGGGTGCCACTGGGCCAGTCCCGTGCGGCTGCTCACCGGGAGGCCACGTCTGTGGCAATCAGGATTCTGTAGATGCTGGACTTGAATTTAGCCAGGGCAGCGAAGCGCTCTTTCTGTTGCCAGGTTGGGGAGAGAATTGGGAAGACTGGAGGTCAGGCAGCATCTCAGCAAATGTTTGAGCATTTACTGTGTGAGGCCTGGGAACAGGGAGGAGTCCAGTCTAGTCCCACCCTCACGGGCGCCCCCATGAGCACAGACCAAGGTAAATGGGTGACAGGAAGTGTTCTAGGCGGAGGGAAGAACATGGGCAAAGGCCCTGAGGCTGGGGCCAACGGCCAGGGCAAGGCTAGGGGTGGGTGGTTGGGGGTTTGGGGAGGGGCAGGTCTCTGGGGCAGCCTGACCCCACACCTGTTTCATCATGGAATGCAGAGCCACAGTGGGAAAGCTGAATTTCCGCAGCATCATGCACAGAATCTGGCAGGTCCTAGGGGGGAAGGACATGCTGGCAACTTCTCCAGAGCCCAGGTCTGGGGAAGGCACTCCCGCCCCGGCACACCCCAAGACTGTAAGTAGAGTCTGCACAGCTAGTGAAGGAGAAGCAGGGGTGTGGGGCATCCTCCCTGCCGACCCCTCCCCTGGCCTAAGCCAGTGAGAGCCCTACATCCAGACTTTCCTCTTCTGATAGCAAATAAATTCTTGGGGGGCAGCTGCCACTCAGGAGGTCTCCTTCATGTGGCGTAGGTTATCTATCTACCCTGGCTCATGCTATGGCTTCCTAAGGATGTCCCCAAGAGCTTCAAAGGATTCTGAAGGCCCCCAAGACTATAGAAAGGAGGGCCAGGCTGTCAGAGCCGATGTGCTGGGCCTTAGGGACGCCCCGAGACACAGTGAAGAAGTTGCTGTTTCAAGGCCTTCCTGGATGCTGCAGGGGGCTTCTGGGGGATAGCCAGAGGCTCCTGCACCTTCTGGTTAGGAGTGGGACTGAGGAACCCCAAATCCTGGCTCTGCTTTCAGAGTGGTGGCTTTAGCAAACTGCTTGGCTTCTCCGAGCTTCCCCGGGTGAATCCATTCCAGTGGTCTCAGCAGAGGCCTGGAGTGCCAAGACTGGCTGTGTGCCTTGCACCTCGAGCCTTCGGGAAGGGCTATGGGAAGGGGTCTGAGGAGGAGAGAGGCAGGCCCACACTCACTTGCACGTATTGGTAAAGATGATGATGGACCAGTCCTCGTGCTCGTCTTGGAAGTTCTGAATCAGGTGGACCAGATAGGCATCCTTGACCTTCTCAGGCACCAAGAGGTAGCGCTGGTCCAGCTGTTCCACTGTGCGCACCCTGGAGATGGGGGTTGGGGGGCTCAGTTCCCCCCACTGCTGAAGGCAGTCAATGCCCCACACAGTCTGTGGGCAATAACCTGTTGGGTGTGCCCCCCTCCAGACCCGACCCCTTGCCTGCCCTGGCCCTCGGGACCTGGCTGTGGACTCACGGGGCCTGGGCCTCCCAGAAGAAGGGCTGGTTGGTGGCTAGGCCCTGAAGCTCTCTGAGCGTGTCAGTCAGTGTGGCACTGAAGAGCAGGGTCTGCCGCTGCGTGGGCACAGCTGCCAGGATGGCCTCCAGGTCGACAGTGAAGTCGGTGCAACCCTGTTCCAACAGCCGGTCAGCCTCGTCCATCACCTGCAGCACCAGTGGCGGGAGGGAGGAGATCTGGGGTGACAGCGCTGTCCAGGGCCTGACCACGTGCCGCGCCTGGTCTGCTTCCCCCACATGCCTCCTTCCCAGCCTTGGATGTGGGCCCTGGGGCACTCTCCCTCTAGGTCTCAGACATTTGTGCCCTCAACCATCTCAGCGCCTCAGAGAGGCCCTGCCCTTCCCCGCACCCCCGGCTAGTATGGGCCACCTCTTATGGATCCCTCAGCTGTCCTTGTCACGATTCCTAAGGCTCTACTGGATGGCCTGTGGGACACGTGTCCCAAATGGATGAATCCGGGCCCCAGGCCAACTCACCAGGAAACGGATCTTCTTTATGCTAAAAGTGCTAGAGCTACGGAGGTGGTCAGCCAGGCGCCCTGGTGTGGCGATGACCACGTGCGGTTTCCGAGAGAGCTCCAGGGCCTGGGCCACCATATCTGCAGGTGGAGTGCAAGAGGTGGGTCTAGGTAGGTGGCCTGAGGCCACAGGGGTCCCCTACCCAGAGCCTCCCCGGGCCCCCTGTACCCATGCCGCCGACAATGATGCAGTCTTTCAGGCCCAGAGGCTTCCCCAGGACCCGGAACTGCTCTGCAATCTGGTAGGCCAGCTCCCTGTGGATGTGAAGGAGCCAGGATGGGTTAGATAGGGGTTCTGTGCCTGCCTCCTATTCCCATAGCCATCCCTCAAACCTCATGAGTGGCCCTCTCCTGCTTACACATCCACTGCAGCTCCCAGTTCCCTCCGGATAAAGGCTCTGATATGGAGCGCTGGAGCCCCATTGTGGCCGCCTTACAAGCCTGGGACCCAGACATCCCATGGCCCCTCTCCTGCCAGTCCCACCCAATCTGGCATCTTCTTCTCAACAGTGATCTCAACACCACAGTCACCAAAGCTTGAGACCTAAGCATCAGTCCCCTCTCCCCTGGGGCTGGTCAGTATCCAAGTCCCTTCTTCTCTACCCCTCAGCCTCAGCTCTGCCTTGGCTCATGTGCCCACCCCCTGTCCTCCTGTCTTGCTCTCTCCTACTTATATGACCATAGAATTGGTTCTAATTCTTTTCCTGGCATTCTGGGCTTTTTTCAAGTTGGCTCTATCCTGCCTGGCCCCAAGTATCCATTTTGTTCCCTACCTTTCTCACACCTTTGCTCGAACGCACTAGCAGTTCCCTCTGCCTAGAATATCTTTCCCCAAATTTGTCCCTTTGAGAGATCCTTGTCATCCTTTCAGGCATCTCTGGAATGAAGTCTTCCTCGGCTACCCCCAGCCCAGACCACAACCCACAGCATATGGTGCCTACCTCTCCTATTGCTGTTAGAGGACTTACTTTTTTTCCCCCAGATTTTATTTATTTATTTGACAGAGAGAAACACAGCAAGAGAGGGAACACAAGCAGAGGGAGTTAGAGAAGGAGAAGCAGGCCTCCCGCAGAGCAGGGAGCCCAATGCGGGGCTCGATCCCAGGACTCCAGGATCATAATCCAAGCCGATGGCAGATGCTTAACAACTGAGCCACCCAGGCACCTCCGTTAGAGGACTTACCATGTCAAGTCCCATATTTATCTGCCCAAGAACAAGAAAGGTGTCTGTCTCGGGCTACGAGACTACTGACAGCCAGCCATGAGACAAGCCCTTGGCTCAGCACTTCTCACACACTATCCCGGTTAATTCTGTACCTCCCTTAAGAGACAGGGATGATTTCTGTCCCCATCTTAAAAATAGGGAAAGTGCACTCAGAGAGGTAAAGGTGTTTGCTCAAGAAAACACGGATGGTTAACTCACCCAGAAAGTCTATGAGGGGCTTACCTGGTGGGTGTCAGGACGAGACAGAAGATGCCATAAGGATCCTCAGACAGCTTCTGCAAGATGGGCAGGACAAATGCTGCTGTCTTGCCACTGCCTGTCTTGGCACAGCCCAAGCAGTCCCGACCTGGACAGAGGACAAGGGGGCATCGACACACACCAGGTGTAGACAAGTGTTCTACTGGGCAGTTTACAATAGCTAACGTTCAATGAGCTGGCCTCTGTCATTTACATTCTGGGCATATGGACAAATTCCAGGAGGGTGTGACCATTATTATCTCCACTGAATAGAAAGGGAAACAGAGTCTCAGAGATGTGCCTAGAACACACGGCCAGTGATTAGCAGGCTGGAGTGGAACCCACATCCATCTGACCCAAGATGCTACTACTTGTTATCTTTTGTTTTTTAAGATTTTATTTATTTATTTGACAGAGAGAGAGCGCGTGCGCACAAGAAAGCATAAGCAGGTCAAGGAACAGAGGGAGAGGAGGGAGAAGCAGGCTCCCTGCTGAGCCAGGAGCCAGTCACAGAGCTTGATTCCAGAATCCCAGAATCATGACCTAAGCTGAAAGCAGACGCTTAATCAACTGAGCCACCCAGGAGCCCTGGTACTACTCACTCTCTCATTTTGACTCCCTCACAAAGCATCCCAGCTTGGGGAAACCTGAACACCATCCCCACAATCTCTATCCTAGGCTGCCTACTGATTTCTTCATCTTTGTCTGTTTAATACCCCAACCCTCAACTTGTTACTTCCTAGGACTCCTAAGGGCATCTCCCTCTCTCTTTTTTAAAGAGAGATAGAAAGCACGAGAAGCAGGAGAAGCAAAGCGAGAGGGGGAGAGAAAATCCCAAGCAGGTTCCATGCCCAGTACGGCGTCCAGCGCTGACTCTGATGTCCACCCTGAGATCATGACCTGAGTGTGGAAATCCAGAGTGAGAAGCTCAAATAAGCCACCCAGGTGCCCCTAACACATCTCTTTAATGGCAAATTGGGTTGGGCCACTAGAGTGGGTAGTATTGACAGGACCAGAGTCCTGCCTTTACCAGTAACCTTGACAACCTCAGTTTCCGTTTGTAAAATTAAGATGGTAGTGCAAACTGTCAAAGTTTCCCAGTAGCATCCATTAGTCATTCGTTCCTGTGTTCTGAGGTCACAAGTTTCTGGGATTACACCATTTGTATGCGGACACACAGGGAGTCAATTGTGCATTCCAAACGCCAACACTGCCCAGTCTACCTCTGGGACCTAGGCTCGTCAGTAACGCCCAAGCCTACGTTCCCTCGCCTCGCAGAAGTGGGGCTAGGCAAAGGCTGAGCGAAAGAAAGGGAGCCGGTAAGAGGGGGTAAGCTTCCTGGGGAAGAGGCCGGGCCACACTTACCCTCTAGGATGGCGGGGATGCAGCCGAGCTGTACAGGCGTGGGCTGCTTTAAACCCAGCTGCCGACATTGTTCCACAAGCCACGATGACAACCCGAGCTCCGCAAAGCCGGCCATGCCCCTCGCCAGCTGCGTGCGAGCACGGGTGTGAATGCACTTTCCGGCGCGTACCGATGACGTCACGGAAACGCTCCCGTTTACTGGATCGCAGGCTGAGTGGTCCCACCCACCTCTAGTTCACTCGGCCATTCCCAGCCTCGATCACGTGCTTACCCTAGGTCCCTGATTTCCATTGGCTCGCGCTATAAAATAAAACTACAATTCCCGAATGCCCTGCGAGACTCACTAGCGACTCTTATCCTTTAACTCCCTTTGGTTCATCCCTAAGGCAGAAACAAGTAAACTACAATTCCCACCGTGCCGTGCGGTGACTTCCTGCTTCCTGCCGACGTGTCCCTCCGGAAGAGGAGCGACTGGGACTACACCGGTATGGCGCCTCCGGCTCCCGGCGCGGCGTCTGGTGGCTCCGGGGAGGTGGACGAGCTGTTCGACGTGAAAAATGCGTTCTATATTGGCAGCTACCAGCAGTGCATTAACGAGGCGCAGCGGGTGAAGGTGCGGCCGCTCGGGGGCTAGGGGATGGTGGTGACGAAAGACGCTTCCTGGTGGCCACTGGTCGCGCTCTGATTTTTAAAATCTCTCTTCTCCTTGCGGCGTTTCCCCCGCAGTTTATCTCTTCAGAGCGCTTTGAGGAGTTACTCTTGCCTATGACAAAACTGAAAGCCGTGACAGATTTTGATACTTTTCACTCAGAGCTCGCTCTGCGCGGTGGAAGGTATTTGAGTAAGGAAGGTGTTTATGCCACTATAGTAATAATAATCGTATTTTCACTTGTGGAGAGCCCACAGGTGTGCCACCATACCCTCAATTCCCGTGAAGTAGGGACTGTTGTTTGTTTTCATTTTAGGATGCTAACACTGCTGCTCCGGAGAGAAATGGCTTCAATGACGTTACCCTGCTCCACTAGCCGGGTTGTTTCTCTTCAACTTTGCCCATTCCTTTCTTTCTTTCTTTTCTTTACTTCATTCGTTCCTTACTGAGCTGCTCTATGGGCTAGGCAGTGTATTCGTGCTAGTTGGAAGCAGTGATAAAATAGATAAAACTCTGGAGTTTCCTGGAAACCTTAAGTTCTTCAAGGAGACAGTAATCGAGTAAATGAGAAACCAGGGAGTGGTGGGATGAACAGTGATGGGAATAAGGTGGGCCATTTGAGAGCTAGAAAATAGCCTTGCTAGGCAGGACCCAGCAAGTGGATGACAAGAGGGGGTGGCAGGTCCTTTAGCAGGAACGTTTAGGGAGCAACATGGTCATTACTGACATTTTGAGAGTGAACTAGTGGCAATTGTTCAAGAGCTGTGAAGTTGACAGGGTCTTGCCCGCCCTGGCCTTCCTTAACCTTCAAAAGAAAATAGTTTTTTTTTTTTTTTTACCAGCAAAATGGGTTTATTGGGGATTAACGGATAATTGCAGTTTGGGATGTGTAACCTATGGCAAAACCATAGGCAAGTCCATAGAACAGAGAGGACCGGTCTTTCACAGCGGAAAGGAGAAATTGAGAGGGGCTGTTATAAACAACAACCAAAAAACCTGTTGGAGTAAACTGGGAGCTCAAAGCCTAGTGGCTTCTTATTGCCTGAGTTGTGACCGTGTCCTTGGCTAGACAGTTGCCAGGCAAGGAGAAGGTTTTTCATCTTCCTGTGGGGGTGGGAAAGTGTAGGCTTCCTCCTGTGGGGTCTGCATGGTACCTCTCTTCTGTTGGGGTCTGCCAGTGGACCTGGAGTGTCAGGGCTTGGGAGCTCCCCCTTCTGGCCTCCTGACTATTTTCTTTTATTAATTTTTACATAGCCTAGTGTCCTGGAGAGGTTAAACAAGTAAAGAAGCAAGCGAATATGTAATAAGTTGCGTGCTTAAGGGGTAAGGTGAGATAAAAAGTGCTGAGCTGGAGGGATGCCTGGCTGGCTCAGTCAGAAGAACATAAGACTGTTGGGGCCTGGGTGGCTCATTCATTGAGCATCTGCCTTTGGTTCAGGTCATGATCCCAGGCTCCTGAGATCCAGGCCCGTGTCAGAATCTCTGCTCGATGGGAAGCCTCAAAAAAAAAAAAAAAAAAAGGGAAGAAGAACATAAGACTCTTGATCTTGGGAATATGAGTTTGAGGCCCATGTTAGGTGTAGAGAGGAGTAAAAATAAATAAGTAAGCTTAAAAGAGAACCCAACACGTATGCCTCTCTTAAAAATAAAAAAAATAACAAAAACTCTGCAGAGTTGGAAAATGGGGGGAGGAGGCTGTTTCCTCTGGGAGTGTTCCAATCATTCCTGGTCTCTCTGACCATCATTTGAACCTGAGACTGAACCTTGAGAAGCATCTAACTCCATAAATGGCTGCAAAGTTCCTGAGGCAGAGATGAGCTCCAGGTAGTCAGAGCATAAAAGGCTGGTGTAGCAAAAGTAGGGCGAGTGCAGGTAGGGTGGAGAATGAAGTGGGCAGAGCCCCAGGCAGGAGCTTGGAGCCACGGTAGGGGTTTGGATTTTGTTCTGAAGGTGTGGGAGGCCCCTGGAGCACGAAGCAAAGGAGCTGCAGATGTCTTTACCGAGGCAGCCAGAGGCTTGGGAAGTCTTTGGGCTTGGAAGTAGAGAAGGCTTGCCTGCTCATGCTCTGGCCTTTGACAGTTGTACCTGGTTTCCCTGAGCATCACGGGGTTAAAGTGTAAAACGGACTTCAGGAAGCTGTCACACGGGAAGTGACATTTGCGCGATTGTATTCGCTTTGTGATGCTGCTGTGACAAATTACCACAAATGGCGGCTTGCAACCACATAAGCTCATTATCTCTCGGTTTCTGTAGGTCGGAAGTCCTGCATGGCTTGCACCAGGCTGTGTCTCTTCTGGAGATTCTAGGGAAGAATATGCTTCCAGAGTCATTCAGGTCTCCAGATCGGAGCTAGGGGCCAGCCTTAGCTCCTAGAGGTTTCTCTCCGATCCTCAGCCACGTGCAGGGTCTCCCTATGTCAGAAACAGCCACAGGGTGTTGGGTCAATTCCTTTTCACACTGGGCTAGCTTGTATTTTTCCTGCTGCTGCATTATTTCTGATTATTCTTTGGTATTAAAGTTCTTGCTATTAAGGGCTTCTCTGATTAGGCTGGGCCCTCCCTCATAACTTGGCGCACTCCCCATTTTAGGACCCGTAACCTTCATCACATCTTCTAGGTCCTTGGTGAAGGAACGGAAGCTGTTCCACGTGCTAGGGACTGGCATGAACATGGGCTGGGGTGGGGCATTGTGTGCCTCCTTCTTGGGTCAGGTAGACAGTGAGAAGATTGAAACAGACTTGCACTCAGATTCTGGCTCTGTTACATTCTCTGCAGTCAGGGCCGAGTCACTGCACCTCTGTGCACCTCTCTCCCCTTTTGTCCGATGGGGACAGTGACACCTGTCTCACCAGGGTCACTGTGAGATTCAGCATCACACGCTCTGCCATCTGGCTTCTATTGTGTGTCTTCTGCTTACTTCGTAGTGATACATTCTTTGAATCTTCTCCTGTCCTAACGTTCAGAGTTTCTGTCACTCCTGGAAAGGAGAACCAGCGTGCCCTGCGGTACGAGACGGACCGGAAACAGTTATGGAAACCGGACTGACAGTTGCCACTCGTGGAGGCGCACCACTAAGCCAGGGAACTGCTCCCTCTTTGGTGATGTGGGAAACATGCACTGGCCCAGAACCATGCCATTCTCCCCGAGGCATCCAGAAGGGCACACTGTCCCCACTGAGCCATTTGATGCGAATTAATTCTGGTCCCTGGGCCACCTAAACCCGCTTCAGCAGCCTGTACTAGGTTGAACAGTGTTCCCTGAAAGATGTTCACCTGGAACCTGTGAATGTGACTTATTTGGCCAAAGGATTGTTGCAGATAGAATTCCATAAATGATCTCTGGATGTAGTTAGCCGGGATTTTGGATAGGCCCCAAATCCAGTGAGTGGTGCTCTTGTAAGAGAAAGGCAAAGAGAGGTTTGCAGCAGACAGAGAAGATGGAGGCAGAGATTGAGGGGGTGGGGCCACAAGCCAATGAATGCTTGGAGCCCCCAGAAGCTGGAAGAGGCCAGGAAGGGTCCTCCTATGGAGCCTTTGGTGGGAGCATGGCCCTGCTT
This sequence comes from Spilogale gracilis, assembly GCA_004023965.1. NCBI lineage: Eukaryota > Metazoa > Chordata > Mammalia > Carnivora > Mephitidae > Spilogale > Spilogale gracilis. The sequence goes on from PITA01013120.1 coordinate 58,836, forward strand.
AGACCTTGATTTTGAATTGCTAGTTTCCAGGACCACGAAAGGGTAATTTTCTGTTACTTCTGACCACCCAGTT